>WURT03199526.1:10581-27284 GCA_009936505.3 Holothuria glaberrima
CCTATGAACAAAGTCACACTGGAGGACCCTTGAACCACCTGTCTAAGCAGCAGTGTGGTTATGCAAGAGAAATTTTTTTGTACTATATAACTTGTCCTGAGGTGTTCCTTTGTGCAGTTGGCAGATGCACCAATATGTTACAGTTACCTTCAAAGTTGGATGGCAGGCATCATCTTCATGGAATACTGGTACTTTTGGTTTCATCCCCATTTTGAAGAAAATTCTCTTCATCAACTGTTTGTAAACAAAACCTGGGTTGGAAAGAGGAGCTCGGAGCTTCCTGGAAAGACAAAAATATGTGTACTAATGTTTACAAAATAGAAACAGCTGTGAAGACATGTTCAAAGTTAGGATAATGAAGGTCATCCAAGTAACTATTTTTAAAATCACAATTTTTTTAAGAAAAGAGAAGAAAAATACTCTGCTTGTAAGATACTGCTGAAATTTTTGTTTCTAATAATGTCTGATAAAAATGCAATATTACCAAAACTTAGTTCTATGACAATAAGTAAGGGCAATTTCCTGAAGTCTGGTAAAACGAGTCAGATTCATCATTTACTGTGCCTAACGCTTGATTCAATGCCTAAGAGCAGAAGTTGAGGTTCATGCAGAGGGCCACTTTTACCACGATTTCCCTTAACAATGATTGTAGTAGCTAGAACTTTATTGACAGCTTCATTCTCTCCATATTCTGGGCTTCTCCTATCTTTCACAAGCCATTTCAGTGCCTACTGCAGGTTGCAAATTGCCTGTCATTCACCACTTGGGTAACATCTCACTAATTCAGATTCATGGCCTTAAATACAGGCCTTTACATTTGAATATCGAAGGGGAGGACATGACAGGTCTCCTAATAGCTGCTATGGCAAGCTGTTTCCTAAAGTTTTACTGATGTTACATGCATCAGAAAGCTTGTCAAGCTCTTGCAGACAAGCTTTTTCGACAATCAAGTTGAGTAGTAAATGACTTGCCTCAAATTCATTTTAGGTGAGTTTAGGTGCTGCTGAGCTATAGCTTGCCTTAAATGAAAAGACCTGAAATACTGCTTTCTTTTTCACAAATTCAATCGAACCTTCAAGTAGCTGCAAAAGGATTGTTGATTCAGTGGCTGCAACAAAAATACTTCTACATCTAGCTTAAATTTCAAGAAGAGGAGAGAGAACATGATGTTTAGTTTAATATGATACCAACGAAGTAAACATACTTCAGTGAATCCTGTAATTCTTTGCCAGCATGCTGCAGACACGTCAAAGCAACATACATTCTCAGGATTTCATTGGTTCCTTCAAAAATCAGGAGAATACGGCAATCTCTGAGGTATCTCTCGTAAGGGTAGTCTTTCATGTATCCAAGCCCTCCTAGGATTTGAAGAGATTCAGAGACAGAGTACCAGCATCCCTCCGAACTGAAGACCTGAAACGACCAAAAATGACCATTCATTGTTTTACACTGAAGGAGTAAAACATGACAGCTTTGCATATACAATTAGTAATTCATGCCTACATCTTGCCTTTGAGGCAGTATGAAACAAGGAAATGTGATCAACAGTGCCGAAGAAACTCAAAATGAGTGGTTTCAAGTTCAACACTGTAGCTCATGTATAGAATCTTTTGCCATTTAAAAAACCCACCTTTCTATTATCCAACTGGGAATAAACCCCAATCATGAGAGGGAAGTGCCCTTAGCTCAACTGTAAAAATGCAGAAAAAAGGCAAATCTTGACAACTGCAAAGGTAATTGTATTAAGCTTCACTGAAGAATGCTGTCACACTGCTTCCATTGTGCTGGTCACTGGACATTGTCTAAGCAGCTTCATGGGTGAATGTACACACGCATTATTCTGTTGCACTTGACTTAATCCAAGAAACCTGCTGTATGCCTCATATGGCAGGGAGTAAAGGGCTTTTTCCTAGCATGCTTTGCTAAGCTTTATTGTGTCAACACAACCGAAAAAAATTTTTCCTGCACCACACAAGGTACTCTAGAAAACTAAGACCCATGACATGAAACTAGACATCAAGCAATAAGTGTTCCCAGGAAGGATATGGTCAGCCTTCTTAGTGTTGGGGAGGGAGAGAGTTAACTTTTGTCCGAGTTAGCAGTTCAGTTAGAGGCATATATATTGCATTTGTGGCACAAGAAATTGTCATATTTTTTAAACCATGATTTATAAATACAGAATGATAAGTAATTCAAAATAAGGCAGAATGGTAGCTTTATTTTAAAGAAATAAGATCCATATAGAAAGAAACTGGTAACTCTTAATTTGTTGGCCCAAACTTTACAAATTTCAAATGATACAACCTCTGTAACTCTTGTAACACATATCTTGGGGGAGATAAGCTATTGCTTGAGTTTGCTGGTGAGCCTGAATGGCTTAATAATGGACAGCTACTTTCTTTGTATGCCACGTTGGTGCATTGCAAACACAGTATTTCCCCTTAATACTTGTACTGATGCTGCCACCATGTTAAAGCTGAAACTTTCTGTGAGAAGTGGGGTACTCTCCTCACATAAAATGGGGCACTCTCAACTTCTGATCTAGCCACCTTGACTAGCCACATCCCCCTCACACACACCCACTCACTGGATATGCTAATCACTGTCACTGATTAATTGCCAGCAGCAAGTCCTCTTTCAATGTCCCATTAATCGTGCTTAAAACCTAAGTTGCAATATAACCTGACCTGTCAAAAATATCATTTAAGTAGTTTGCCAGTAAATGTCACATATACTCAGGTGGTTTTCTAACAATGCTGCAGTAATATCAATTATTTGGAACTGAAGTTATAACACAACTTAATATATGAAAACATACCTAAAACAATCTGGAAACTGAGAACAAAATGTACCTCATATGAATGACAATAGTTCTTAAAATCCAAGGAGGTTGATTAGTATGGGATTATGGAACACAGGGAACAATCGTTATGAATGACTGAATTAAGGCAAAAGGGAGTGTTGGAAACATGCTTGAAAAGTATTGAGGGATATTTACGAACTTCTTTGCAAAACAAACACATTATATGAAGATATGGGCACTGTTGTCACTAATCCTTCCCCATTTCTGCCACAAGAGTGGAAAATCCTTACCTGGAACCATGATGTAAGAAACAAGTATATGATTTGCCTTCTTTGAAGACATTTAGCGAAGTGATAAATTTATCAACAAGATGAAAAGTTAATACACTACCTTGACCATAGCAGCTTCTACAGAGCAGTCTTTCTCACCAGGTCGGTCTAGCATTCCTGCTGTGAGGTAAGCCATGCTCTCCATAGCATAAGCTGTTACAGTCATACAGGCTATCTTCTCCTGAATCAGACCAAAATCCTTCAACTTGGTATTAAATTGTTTCCTGTTGGTCGCATGTTCGGTAACTTGTGCTAAAAGGGATTTAGATAAAAGCTCTACACATTAGTTATTGTATCTTTCCATGCTGGGAAATAAATGTTGCTTTTTATATATAGGCCACATTTCATAAGATGTCTACTGAGACCTAGTGAGCATACACAGTCTGGATTTTCATATGTACCAGGGAGCTGTTAGGAAAGAGATACAACAAACAACTTTGTCAGACAATACTTTCTTGAAATATGGTTTACTCCCTTTCGAGTATCAAACTTTGACTGGCAGGTCTCTTTGTTCCTATTGTCTAGCCACTATTGACTAAACCCCTTAATGATGATCTGCTCCTTTGATATCCATATAATCATGAAATAAATGTCATTGTTAAGATATGCCTTGGTAAAAGGTTTGTTTTCAACAAGAGCTAACTGTCAATCAAGATTTTTAGTTGAACCAATAGTGCTACCAATAGTGCTAAACATTTAAATGTTGTTCTTCCTTTGTAAGCCTTCCATTTGAATGTTTCCTCTGGTTGAAACATTATTCAAGTCTACAATAAATCTCTCAATTTTGAAAAATTTCTATATCCCTCCTAGCAGCGTTCGAAATAGCTGGTATTGCATCGCAAAATGTGACACACTTTCTTGCACATGCGATGTACTTCTGGAAATGCATAGCATAAGAATACAATGCACTGTTTTTGCCAAATTATAAAAAAACATGCAGTAGAATGAAGTAACAATTACACACCCACTAAGGCTTTGTCAGAATTTGGACACATTTTCAGCAATTATTCTTTGAGAAAAAAAAAACAAACCACAAGCTACGAAACCCATATATATTTCCATAACAATCACGCAGAATGGAAGCTTTAAGAGCTCCATGCAGAGAATTCGCACACACACGATCTCTGTATGTATAACCTAGCCTACGTGTGTTATATATGTGTACGCTGTACCTTCAGTATGGCATCGGTGTAATGTTACTTTAAATGGTCCTTTGCCCACACAAATGAAAGTTCCATACCTACTTCCGCCTGTTATTTAGTAACAACCCTTTTCCCGTATATGGTATGTGCGGTATGACATCAGACTTCGCAAAGAACTATACACTGATACTGTGTCCGAAGGAGGCTACTGGTTTCTTCAATAAAAATTCCCACAAGCTAGTAAGTACTATCATGGACTAAAGCAAGTCTGAAGTTCGTCCTTGAAATTTGATACCGTCAGAATGTTTAGATGTTTTTCTGTGTACATATAGCGTAAAACTGTTCCATACTTATGGTACAGCAAATAAAGTCATGAAATATTCAATATAGTGATATCTTTTTAAGTCAATCCAGAATTAAGTGCTAACTGACTGTGTAAAAGCAGAGACTTGCTATTTGACGTAGAAGATTGTTGATGCAACGTTCATGCTGATGAATTGCAATGAAATTAATATTCATAATGTTACATCAAGTTTTGCAATGAATTAATCCTAACTGTGTATGTGCATGAAAGTGTACTTTTTCATTTAATTTATTCTTATTTTTACCATTAATGTTGAAACACTTGTAAAGCAATCCAGAATGACATAATACAAAGCCACCAGTTGTTTCTTATTCCCAGTGCATGCTGTGTAAACTAAAAGTTGAAAACTAATGAATTTCATTGTCAGGCAAAATTGCCACACCAAAATGAAAAATTGCTACCCAAAATCATTTTTGTGTAGCCCTTTTTGCTACACCAAAATATTTCACTAATTCGAACGCTGATCCCTAAAAATGTACTCAACATGTACGTTTTGAGGAAATTCTCCAATGACATTCACTGGAAAATGTTTTTTTGTGACAAACAACAAATTTTTTTCAAATTACTGGCAAAGAAAAGTGAACTATCTCCTGACAAGGAGTGGTTTTTTTTGTCATTTTAACAATAAGCCACAGATTGTAGTTGATCTTGGTATTCATGATAAACTTTTTGAGGAGGAAAGAAATATTTCCATCGGAAACAAACATTGCTTCACAAGTCACACAGACTGTGGAATGCTTTAAGTGCTTCCTAACACTTCCATGGTAGTGTTTCAGACACCTTTTGTATTAAGTACACTGCCCTGTATAATAGCACATACTACAAGTGCAATCATGCACATCAATTTCCACACTATTTGGTTTTCAATGTGCCTTCTGCAATCACCACACTGCATTACTGGTTAAGTACAGCATAAAATTTCTCAATATGTGGTACATCATCCCTGTACATGTTACACACTTTTTGAGTTCATGCAATGTGTTCATTTAATTGACACCTTACATCTTATCATTAGAACTAAGTTTAGTTTCTTTTTTGGCAAGGTCACAATCCTTTTATTTGGACTATGTAAACATTCTAGTACACAACAAAGTCTTTCCTGATTACTAAACTTTCAAAAAGATTCCAATATCACTGTCCATACATTTCTGATACTCCAACAATCATCTTTTCCAAAAGAAACATAAATAAGGCAGTACTTACTTGCAAACAATTTGTCAGTCTTTTTGCATTTCCCAGTCACCCCCTCCTCCCTACCCCAGTCATCCCCTCCTCCTTCCCCAGTTCCCCTTCCCTGTAAATCACAAAGCGCATGTTCTCACAAAAATAATGGCAGAAACCACAAATACTCAATACTCACAGACCATTTTCTTGATCATGCTAGACCCAGAGCTACCCATGCTGAATCTGCCACTATTCAAAATGTTCATAGCCAGCTTGAAGCCGCTTCCTACTTCACCCAAGACATTCTCTATTGGAACTGGTGTGTCCTCGAAGTGTACTTCACATGCTGAAAGACAAAATTGAAGATTTCTTGAATGACCTAAGTAATGAAAGTCTGTGGATCAAATTAAGAAGGTGAGAGGAAAGTAAGGAAGTTAACTTTCAACCTGGCATATTAAATATACAATTTTGTCTGCTGTAAAAATACCAATTAGTTGCATTTTTACATGTTTAATATCCTTACAGTGAATCTTGTAATGAGTATGAACTCTTAAAAGAAGGGTCTTAGCTCAAATTAAGTTTTGATATGTTAGAGGTGTACTTATTCTAAGCAATCTGGTGAAATTTCCATTGAAATCCAATGTATGGTTCTCAAGATATCAGCAGTGGAAGTTGTCACATTTTCAACACAAAGTGAACTTAGGGCAAGCACAGATGATGTCATAGCATCACATTAATGAGCAGTGTTTTGTTTTTCTTTAACCTTTACAACCAATTTTCTCCTCAACAATCTCATGTTATGGGAATGTGATTGCATGAGAGCTATGGGAAAGTTACAAACTTCACATTCCCCATTGGGAGGTCCTATCTCTATTAACTTCAAGGTCAACACAACAGACTGAAAAAACAAAGGAAACAAAGCATTCCTTATCCATGTGAGGAAGTGATATAACCTCTTCTTGCCTCAAGGTCACTTTGGGTCACAAACATAGTAACTTCATTTGCTGAAATCTCCAGTAACACATGTCCGATTTGAAAGTTTCACCAAATTGCATGGATTTAGTTGCTCTTTCACATATGAAAATTAAATTTTTGTTTAAGCCCTTCCTTTAACTTTAACTATTTGGCTCAATAAGCACACTCATCGGACTGGCTTCCTCCCCACGACCAGAGATGCACCTATCATCGTACTCAAGCTTGTTTTCCGATTTAAATAATTGTAGGATGGCAGGAAAAGGGACTTAGAGAAAGACTCTTCACCCACTTCAATGTTACTGTTGATAATACTTAAACAGAAGTAAAGTTCTACTAAGGAACTCTCCTAAGTTCTTGAATGAGAGGGGTACAACCAAAGCAAGAGGGAAAATTCAATGCTTGCTTTATTTAAAACTTAAAATTTAATACAAATATAAGTATTTAAGGTCATCAATAAACCCTATCTGGTAGTTCTCTTCTAATGATAAAACAACTGTATAAATGATGAATAAGATCCTGAAAAACAAAATATTTTTTGGACATCTATTTTACATGTCATAACACAGACACTACAAGGCTAATGTGACCAATTTTGCATGTTATTTGAAAAAAAAAAAAAACATTTTATTCATGATTTTGCTCCATGTTACTCAAAATTTACCATTACAGAAAAAAAATAATTTGGACAGAAACTTTTTAATGTTGCCTATTTCAAGGAAAATGATTGACACAGGTTACAAATATAAAATCTTCATGCTATTGCAGGTTATGACATCACACCAGAGTTGCTACAAGTCACCATTTGAAGCAATCAAATTAATTGCATCTGGGAAAACAAATCAAGTGAATGATACTCTATGATTATGAAGATTACCAGCATTCATCCTGGTAACTGAATCATAGATAGTAGTACTGTAAGCCTCTGGAATTACCTATATTAAAGCCAGAAGCTTTGATTTGTAATTTTATTGGTGATACTATCTATTGTAACTTGTTTATAAATACCTTTCTATTTTTTTTATGTGTATTAAATTTAAAGGCATCAGCTCTGTCTCCTCTCAATCCACAATACTCACTGTTTGACCCTCTGATACCAAGTTTATCTTCTGGTTTGCCACTTGTGACTCCACCAAATTTCCTCTCAACAATGAATCCAGTAATCTTGTCTTTTTTCTCTCCCTATAAAACAGAAAGAGAAAGGAAGAGAAAATTTAACAAAGAGCAAGAGAATTAATTTAACAAAGAACAAGGGGATAAGAAGGGTTCATTAGCAAAAAGCAGAGTGGGTAAGATAACTGTGTAAGAGCAACTTAATTGGCTCTGCAACTGACTTTGATGTAAGCCTTGCCAAGTGGGAGTAAAGCCTAGGTACTTGAGAAAAACCCACATACCTCAAACAGGATTTAAACCCAACCATTTGTGAAATATACTATAGTGCAGAGTAGCATTAACTACTCTGCCACCCTCGGTGAGTTTCATTGTCTTTAGAGCTATGTCAAATGAACTGGGGGGCATCAAACACGTGTGACACCATTTTTCAGTATTCCCCACCGAATGTTATTGTGAACATAAAAATTCACCCAATGAATATGTGTTAGTGTAATGTTTTTCAGCATTACTAAAAGAATGACAAGAAAGGAATCATTTTTTTCACAAAAGTAGATGACAACTGAGGTTTATAAATTAACCTATGACATAAAATACACTTCAATGTCTCATAATTGTATTAATCCAGAAAAAGGAATGACTCAAAAATGGACGATATCCAATAGACTGAAGGTTCACTAGATCAAAGGGTTGTCAGATTGAAGATTTTCTTCAAAGAAAATCTGCTTCAGGTTAGATGAAGGGTTAGGATTCAGGTTAGATACAGAGTAGGTTTAAGATTAGGCATATCCTTTGGTAGGATTAAGGTTTGGGTAAGAATTATGGTTGGGGTTATAATAAAGTTTTGAGTTAAGATCTTGGGTCAAGTGAACCTTCGATCTCGTGAATCCTACCCCTCAATAACACTCACTTTTTCATCCACTACTTCTGTTCTAGCAAACACTGTAAACACATCAGCTATTCCTCCATTGGAAATCCAGATCTTAATGTAGAAAAAGAAAAGATACTTATAAGTTTCAACATACGAAAAGAAACATGCTAAAGAGATTTAATACAAATGAAGAGCTATCTACAAACACAGTATCAAAATGCTAGACAAGATTAACAGGGCCAAGAAATGACTTAAGCTCATCAAGGAACTTATACCAGACTGATGGTGGATAAACACGAGCAAGATTTGTCTCATCTTGAGAGTACTCAGAAGGTAATGAGGCAAGGATGCGCTAATCAATCCCAATGCAGCTCCCGAGACTGATATTGAGTGTCCCCCTTATAAACTTCAGATTAGAGTCTCTGTTTGTGAAACATGTGTCCTTAGGTATGAAAATCATAGTCTTTGTGTTGAAGATGATCATTGATCAGTCTAAACTTATAAACTTTAAAAGAATACATGACACCAGCCTGCTATTACCTTTCCACCATTGAGTAAAAAGTGCTTCCCATCTGGGCTGAGAGTTGCTCTGGTCTGGATAGAGGCAGCATCACTGCCACTGTGAAGAAGAAAAAAGGGAACACACACACACAGGTTAGAAAGGAAGGTTCTGTTTTTTAATGTAATATGCAATTAAGTTTAACATTTGAGGTTCAGAAAGCCAGTTGGCTCATTGACAACCCTATACCAGAGTAAGCATGGATGAACACCAATTTAAGGGGTGACACTTCAGGAAGGTAAACACAGACACTTCACACTTTCACACAAATTTGGTGACAAAAAATTAATCCATTTATCACACACTTTCAAAGAAATTATTTGCTACAAATGTATGTAAGAGAAGTGTGTCACACTTAAGATTTTAGGACATAATTAAAGGCAAAATATAAATAAGTCAAAAATCCAAGCCTCCTTTAAACTAACTGTGCAAACTATCCCCATTGAATTTCTGATTTTTTTTTTAATTCAAACCTTGATGGTTCTGTGAGACAGAAAGCAGCTACCAATTCTCCTGTTGCAAGTTTTGGCAAGTATTTCTCCTTTTGTTCCTTGGTCCCTGCAATTAGTATACCCTGAAAATAACAAAATATAAGCTGACTGTGCGAAGTACATATTTTACTATTGTCAAAAGATACATGAAACAACCTTCCCCAAATGATTCCATACGTAAAGTTTAAACCATTGTATTGTAAGCAACTTCACACGAAGTTGAAATCTGTAAGTTTGTGTCCACTTCTAACTAGGCCCACATAAGACAAGGTAAGCTTTGCAATGACTTGAGATGCTACAGTAATTTGGTCATGATGAGGATTTGTAGCAATCACCATAATACTGTAAAGGCCAGAAGCTATATAACGAATAACAAGGGCTAGTTTCATTCCGCTTGGTTATAAGAACTTGCAAAAGAACACAGATACTGCAGAAATTCACATGTACTAAATTTTGTGCTTTTCAGTTATGAAAAATCTCCTGGTGTCAGCACTCCATAGAAAGTGGTATCACTTCTCTTGGGGAGGCAAAATTGAAAGAGAGCTTGGTATTAACTCTCACAAGCCTAATACATGCCTTCCATAAATACCAAGAAATGTCAATCACTACGTATAAGTAATTCTCTTTAGCTTTACCTTTAGTCCTATGGCCTGGTGTGCAGCCAGAGTAACACCAATAGATCCATCTTGAGCTATGATTTCATTAATTCGTGCATACTTTGTGTTGTTGAGATTTAAACCACCTGCAATAAAAACTCAAATATTTTGATCAAAGTCAAAGACATAAATTTTATCTTTCCTTACACAACTCAAAGGCATCAATGTGTTTGGAATTTGTCTGTTACTGTAATTTTTGCTGAGGATTTGCATGCTCCTGAATAAAAACTTAACCTGTTTCTATTTAGCCACATCTGTTTCACTGCTATATTAATTAAAAGACACCACATCCCGACCTTTATTTGCATTGGTAAAAGTTAACAAACGGTAATGAATGGATGCCAATCCTAGTAAAACTAGCAACCTTTAATATGCCTAAATTTTAATACTGAACATTCTGTACAAGCACATGACATGACAAATAAAAAATAAATACACAAATTTAGAGAGAAATCTATCCCAAACCAATGCAGGCCAGTCTTAGATAATTCTTTTACTAATATAATTTTATATCATAAATCTTGCACTAACCATATTCTTCTGGTATTTGCATTCCAAATAAACCAAGGTCTTTCAAACCCTGAAGGGTCTCAGGATCAATTTTAGCTTCATTGTCAATCTTCTTTGAATCAACTGCCAAACAGTAAAAGGAACAAAGCGAAATTGTTATTCAACAGAAAACATTTTATAGAAAATATGTCCTTCCCCCTAAACCCTGACAGGAATTTTGGCATGACAGCACAACAGATTTTCAACATAATTTTGATAATGTACATGAGCAAAAAGAGGAAGAAATATGGCCAAGAACTTAAAGACACTCATGCGAGGAATTGCCTTATAAAGGTACGGTGAAGCAACAAGGAAAAGAAAAAAAATCACATTTCAGTGACACACAAACAGTAAGCAAAATTCTGAGCTCAACAAACAACACACATCCTTTTTGGTAGTCAAGATATTGTCATTTCACTTATTTTAAATGAAACTGTCATTTTCCAAACTGACTGTCTAAAGCCCACCTTGACTTTTCCAGCTCAATTTGTGTCTGAGAGTTCTTGACTTTCTTTTTTCTTTGTTTTGTTTTGCACCATTTCTAAAATGATTTTTGCAATGATAGTTGTCACAAAATAAATGCAAACAGTTTATAAATAAGAAACCAGAACCTAGGAAGCCAACCTGTGGTACCATACTAGATTTGTCACAGCGGGAAATGACAATATCCTTGTGAATGATGAGAATAGTCATATCTCAGAAACCAAAAAGATGTGAAGATTTTTTAGTATAGGATATAGAATTTTCCTGTCCTTTGTTCATGTCTTTTGTTCTATGGTATTGTAACCATCACCAAAGACTAGACCCTTCTGTGCTCCTTTAATATCTATAAGTATACAAGGCTCCACATGAACAATAAATTCAGCCCTACTCAGAAACATGACATATATATAGTACAAGTGCAAAACATACAGCAATGGTCACTTATTTCACATAACTGTTCAAAAGACAAAGGGCACAACTGCTTAATAGTTTTAATCTAACAATGAATTGTGAATTCAATATTCAGTGTCTTTACTAGGCAAAAAGTTAACATCCCATGGAAGCAACCTTGCAAAAATATTTGTGTCCCAACCTTCAGTACTTGTGTCTGCTATGGCTGACTGTATTATCCTTTATTTGACCTTATTCAACTGGGCACTGACGGCTATGCATATAAATTTCATCACACGCAAATTCACTCTTGGATCTACGCAGAACAAGGTCCGCAATAGTAGTGGTGAAATTCGTAAACAAAAAAGATATACTGAAAAACGAAATAGACCAACCCAAAACTGAAAATACGGCTTGGCATAATCTGCAGTTAAGTGCTCGATGTCAGTCAGTTTGGCCATTATATAAATTCTTTGAAGAATATAAGTATGAAATAAAACCTTGCATTGACGCCAATTACTTGTTTTCACATTCTTAAGTACACAATTCCTCTTGCTTGTGCACTTAAATATTGCCTGCAGGAGAGGCCTACAAAGTGCAAGTACTAAACGTTTAACCAGAGTTGCCTTAACCAAACCATAAATGGTCACTAGGACATCAAGCATACCAAAATCAGACACCACGATTGAGGCCAGTGAGAGGTAATGAAACAGGAAATTCTCTTCCAAACAACACTTTTTAAGATTCAGGAAGATTTGAAACCAGGTAGAGTTGGATATTGGGTGGGAGTGAGTACCCAGACACCTTGTTTTAGTTTTAAACACATAAATAGATCTTGGACATTTCCACTCTTTGGCATGTGTGTACTGTATAAACCTGCTCAGGCAGTCTACACAAAGACATTATATTGTTGTTAATGAATTGGGGACTGCTAGTTTTGCCCAACTTAGTTTCAGTGGGCAGAGAGTGTACTCTGTTCTGTATGTGGTGCATATTCATTGTCAGGTAACGTGATTTGGGCCGCGAAAAAACCTCGTCCGGCAGATGCAGCTCAGTAACACTTCCTGCATCCCCAAGTTGTGTCCTGGAGGCAAAATCCTGCTTTGGTAAAAATGTTGATACTACTGAATGACTTAGAGTAACCAATCCATTGCAGTCACCATCCAGTCTCGCACATAAACAGACAACTTTGTTTACATATGTGCAATGAACTCAACAGTGAATTACAGTTTGTACCTTTGTCATCAAAATACTTCTCAATGGGTTCACATAACTGGTTCAATTCTGTGTAGTCTTCGTAAGATATTTCTGGATATGGGAAGACATCACTCTGAGGATAGATGAAAAAAAAAGAGAAAACCTGTAAATATTGGACAGAATGACTGCAGGGTTTCTCTATAAAAATTGGAGGTCCCTGGCCCACAATCTATAACTCAGTTATAGCAGTGGCAACATAGTTGATTATGCTACTTTTGTATATCACTGAATGGGGCTACCCTACGTACAGTATTTTGACACGAGAGTGAATTGCAGAGAAAGTGAACTAAGAATAGCCACTTTAGTTAATTAATACTGTCTACTGCAGTCAATCTTTTAGGGGCTCTGTTGAGATCAGCTGTCACTGACGTCCAAAATTAATGAGGGATTAGACACCTTGATCCTTGATAGGCAGGAGTATAGGAAAATCTGTGACCATAAATAACCTACTCTGTCTGAAAGTTTATGTTTTTAGTTTTTGAAGTTTCAGACTTCAGCAAACTCTTTTGAGAAAATACTTGATAACTGCAGTCACTGATCAACATCACTTCAATCAGGGAGATAAGGAAGTCTTTCCTGAGTAATTGACATTTTACTTTCTTCTTGGCTGCAGTCATCATAAGCAATGTTCATATTGGGTAGCAACTACCTATATGCAGTTTCTCATAATGAGGCATAGCGAGGCCATTGGGTTGTCTGTCAATGTTCTTGAAAAAATCAATTAACTAGAGTACCAATGGTGCAGTAGCTCAAACCCAACTAGTTTGAAAGCAATAGATGCATTGAGGTGTCAGTGATCATAATACAAGTAAGTCCTAGTTTCTGGAAAGGTAGTTGTCATATTTGGATATTTTTTGCCAATTTTTCATAAAATGGCCCATAGAGCCCAATTGGGATCCTGGATCCCAAACTCCTGTACAACCTGAATGGCTGATGAATTTTTCATAAAATGGCCTATAGGGCCCAAATAGGATCCTGGACTAAAACTTCCTGTACATCCCCAACTGGCCCATGACCCCAAAAAACTGTGTCCAAGTTTCATTCCATCAAGCATGTAGGAGGACATACTGTACATTTGCCAATTTTTCATAAAATGACCCATAGGGCCCAAATGGGACCCTGGACCCAAAATTCCTGTAAACCCCAAATGGACCATGACCCAAGGAACCTTGTGTCCAAGTCTGAAAAAAATTCACACCCATGAATTTTTCATAAAATGGCCCATAGGGCCCAAGTGGGACCCTGGACCCCAATTTCCTGTACACCTCAAATGGCCCATGACCCAAGAAACATTGCATCCAAGTTTCAATCCATCAAAGCATGTAGGAGGAGATGCATTTGCCCATTTTTCATAAAATGGCCCACAGGGCCCAAGTGGGACCTTGGACCCCAATTTCCTGTACAACCTGAAGGCCCATGACCCTAGGAACATTGTGTTTCAAGAAAGTTTCAAGAAAATCCATCAAGGCATGTGAGATGCATTCTGAACAATTGAGGACAGACATGATAGAGTGATGTTGGCTGAGCACAAAAACTTAAACAGCTTACTGTGTATATCAACATGGACAGACATGATAGATAGACCAGGGAGCTGCCACTCTAACACTGTGTGAGGTACTGTCATTTGACCCCTTGAGTCCACCATATTCTGACAATGCACACACAGTGGAAATACCCAACGAACATCCCATCAACGAACATACCCATTAAGCAGCTCCCTTTAAACTAACCTTATCAACCCCAAAGGATTGACCTCTAGTACACAGAGTTTTAAAGAGAGTGCAGTACTGTATAGAGAAAAATAGGTAGTAAACTAATTTTGTGAGACTGGTAAAAATAGAGGGGTGGCACAAAATTGGTTAGAAAGGTATCAAAAGCATTCTTCATCCCAAATTGGAGAATTAATTTGTAATCTCCACATGCCAGTCATCCTTCTGAGCAATTTTGAAGATAATTTGGTAATGCATCTAGGAGAAAATAGCATTTCAAAATATTTACCAGGGCTCCAAAATAGTCTGGAGCTCTGGAGCAAAAGCTCCAGAGTAGGCCCTGACTGCTCCAGAAAAACAAAAAAGTAGGTGTTTGTCTGGAGCTAAAAATAGCTTCAGGCGTGTGATGCAATCAATCTCAAAATCACGAAAACATTTCCTGCACATAAATGTCCAATTACACCACACTGGTTTTGGTGTAATCTAGCAATTCATATTGTGTAAAATAATGCCATGTGGTCTTGTGTTTCAGTAAGTCTGCAAAGTGGTAAAATCAAATCTGCTCATTTTTAATGTATGCGTAGACAGTTCTTGTATCCTCTTTAGTGACTTACATACGAACAGTGGTTTCTTTGAAAAATTGAAAACAGCTCCAGACAATGCTAAAACAGCTCAAGAAAAGCTTCAAAATAAAGGGTGTTGGAAGCTGTTTTTTAGCTCTAGAAAGGAAAAGCTTATTTTCAAGCCCTGTTTACAACTATGGCCTCAACTGACCCCTGGGTGACCTTTGACCTACACTTTTACACCCAGCTGGAAGCCTTTCAACAGTCTATAATAACTAAAACATACACCTGTATGTGGTAAATATTGGACTCACAGGCACAAAGCAATACCACATCAAAGATATTTTGACCTTTTGAACTCTAATAACTTTGTATGACCTTGGATCAAACAACCCTAAATAACCACTATGTAAGAAATATTATGGCCAACTTTCAAGAACATACAGTGCTATTTGTGGCAGGAGATACGCTCTGAAAATATTCACAAAACAGCCTTTAATGACTCCTAAATGACCTTTGACCTCAACTTCCTGGTGGTCACATGAAGCCCACCCGCCAAGGACCAATGTGTCTAAGTTTCATGAAAATCCATCAGAAACTGAGGGTTTCAGAGCACTTTTAGCAATTGGGAACAGACATGATAGAATGACGGCGGCAGATCACAATAGCTCAAACAGCTTATAGCTGGTTTGAGCTAAAAACAACCTGCAAAATAATATAAACGTTCAATATTTATCCAGTGACAATTCTTTTAACTCAAACAATAGCTGGATAAATTACTCATTCTCTGAGCCTATTTTAAGTACAGGCACTATTACAAAGAAAACAGAGGACACTTTCCCTTTCCTCTCCCTCCATCCCTTCAGCAAGTTCAGCAGGCTATTTGCATCAAGTTTGATCTGTGGTTTGTTATTTAAATGGACATGGGCCATGTTCAGGAAAACTGACAACTAGAACTGGAGAAAACTGTAAAGTAAATTTTGCACCATACTGTACTCAGGTATTCACATCTTGGGACTCACAAGGTCACACTGCTTTCAGATTAAAGTGCTTGCTTGCTCTTCAAGACTAAACATTGTTTTTCTGTCAAGAAAACCTACTTGAGTATAGCAAAACACAATTGCTGCAAATTATAAATCTGTTTTATGACATTGCAAAAATAAACATAAATAAGTACACATGAAAATAATGCCTGACTGTTCACATTCTCATTTCAGGGATGGAAATAAGAATTTCATCTTGCGTAGCAATACTGCTATGCATTTTCAAAATTGTGTAGCAATTTACCTCA
>WURT03199635.1:6248-27276 GCA_009936505.3 Holothuria glaberrima
GTCACTAGAGAGCCACTGTAAGTGGTAACTCCCAGGAGTTGCCACACACCTGTGTATAAGCAGGTCTGCTCATACACAGAACGTGTGTTAACTTGTTTACGATACGCGCACAGAGCAGTATCCTATACACGAAAGAGCCAAATTCTCAACTCTTAAAAAATGATTAAGGTGCCTTCTCACCAAAACCGAAATCTGCTGCGTTTTGCGGGTGGGACGCAAATATTTTTCCCAGAAAAAATAGGGGCAATTTTATGTCAGTGTAAATTTAGAAAATTGCCCCACTCGGCTGAGATTACAAATTTCGCGTCCCGCCTGCAAAACTCAGCAGCTTTCGGTTTTGGTGTGAACGCACCTTAGGATGGCAATGTCTCTGCACCGAAAACAAGAGGTCAAAGTTGTGTCATGGGCTGCCAGTTTTGCTCTCATTACGCTTTCTGTCATTGACATGTTGCTATCTTTATGTGCGTTCTCTCAAATTGGGATGTGCAAGAAGGGAATCAACAGATGATATATATATATATATATACATATATAATTCAATATAAAGAAAGAAGACTGGGTGTTACTTCTTACTACAAGACACAATACAATACTTTCGGTTTAGCCCGAAGGTTCGTCAGATGTGTGAGGAGATTCAACGGGTAGCTGGCACCGTGCGTAGTGGTGGCAGTCAAGTGAGTCAACTACAATAGATGGACTACGTATTGGAGAGGAGAATGTTTGCATTTACTGATTAGTTCGGTCCTGCTGTTTAGAATTGGGCTTTTTCTTTCAGTTATTATTAAGAACTTTTCCCATAACACAATTGGCAGCGATTTGATGTTCTTGAGTAAGAGTTGGCTTGCTTGAGAATTTTCCAGTTTAGGTCGAATTCGATGTTACTTTCACGTAGCGTCCATGTGAGTTTCTGATGTTGGCAATATTGTCCACACAGCTATAAGTAACTTTTATATTATTTCGGTTGAAAATTTTGTGGAGTGGATTTCCTTTGGGGAAGTGCTTGTCCAGTAGTTGTAAAAATCGTTTCCCGACCTTTGTGGTGGCGTGCTTACTGCAGGGTGGGTTATACCAAATGATATCATTTGGTATAACCCACCCTGTGTTACCTGTGTTAACAATTTCGAGCACGAACAGACCAATAACTTTGGGCACGAACAGACCTATAGCCGGCATGACGCTTGGATTTGTTCGTGTTATTTTTCTAATTTGTACGTTTGGCTGTGCCAACTATCAGTTGCACTTTTCGCACACCCTATAAAGGGTTAAGACCCGAAATGTCGTGGACTTTTTCACAAACCTTTAGCACTATTTACTACTTTTTCGACCTATATATATATATATATATATATATATATAAAACAACATGTCTTATTATATTCTTTGCATAATGATAATGGCTCGTACTGTCGTACAGGAACAATTATTAAACATAGCCTACAATGGAAAACGGTATACCGAAATTGCAAGGTTATAGTGAGTGGTCCAGACAAATAACTTCTGAACGAATTACTTTTATTCGGTGACGGGTCTACGCCCCGACGTTACAAGCGCTTTACACAGCCATCTAATGTATTTTTTTTTTTTTTTTTTGATAAAAGATATGTTAGGCCTATTTATTTCACACAGGTGTCGATTTAACTACATAACCCTCTCCTGTTCAACAGATTTCTGTGCATTATTGCTTCCAAGAAAAAAAAAAGTATCTTTGGGTCGAAAATGTTGGAAAGGTTTTTCTTTGCAAGCAGTTCAAGTTATGGACATTTTTACGTTCACATTTTTGGCATTCAGCTATTTTAACATTGACAAATTAATGCCTAATTTAACAACACACATGCATTATTTCATAATATGTTAATGATAGAGGCCATTTTTAACTAATAAAATAATATAAGTTTGCATATTTAAAACATTGCTATATGTTGACAATAAGCTTAGAAGAGTTACTTTTGGTCTTCGTATTAAAGCTTTCATGCATTTTTCTTTATTTTCGCAAGAATACAAAACGTATTAATTACGGTCACTTGTCAAAATTTGAAAACTTTCCCTCCCAGATCGTACTTCTCAGCTGAAAATTCCAGTCTACGGGTAATTGGTGCGTCGGGTTTTGTTGGGTTTTAACTACTTTTAACTGGTTTTAACTGGTTTTGAAAGGACCTGTTAAAATCCTACACCAAATACCTGTTTCTTGACGGGAGTTTTCAACTGTGTTTAACAGGTTGTCAGGTACCTGTTAAGACCCGACACCAAAAACCTGTTTCTTAACTCGAATTTTCTCCTTGTTTTTACTGGTTTTGTCAGGTACCTGTTAAAACCCGACACCCAGATACGTTTTCTTGACTGAAATTTTCTCCTGGGTTTGAAAAAGCGTATAAAAGTTATAAATTTTCAAAGAACATCATCTTCATTTATTAAATCAAAAAATAGCGCACCAGGGTATTTCCATGCACCCTCCCCAAAAAGTATTTATACTCTTGTGAAAATGATGACAAAATGGACAGCCTCTTCTCTTTTCCCTTTTAAAAATATTTTGTTTAATCTCCTCTATTAAGAATGTTAAATTTGGTTTTTAATTTCCATTTCTCTTCTACAAATTTTCCTAATTTCCTGCCCACAAGGTCACTTAGAATCTTACCGTACTGTCATTAAAGGAGGTGACCTGAAGGCAATACTCCTTTTAGCAATTTTGATTTGACGCAAGGAATTGTGGGATGCATGGAAGATGAACAGACAGCGCTCAGTATGCCGAGTGTAAACCATTTTCAAAACAACAATTACAAAGGATTGTGGGATAGAGAGTTGGTATACGTATTTATTTTACTGTGGCCAAAAAACGACGCGTACCGTACTGAAACTGTATCCCATCATCCTGTGTAATTGCTATTTGGAAAAAGGGTCTATGGGAAATGCACGTAGTCCGTAGCAGATCAGTTAAATAAAGAAGACGTACGCTTCAGGGCAACGAAACCACATGTAAAGCCCCTACGTATTACTTCGATCTGAGAAGGAATGATTGAATACTTTCGAGAATAGGCCATAGAAATTTCTTTGGAATCAATTCACGTTTTAGTTTTATGGTAGGTAGGTTCGGCAATATCATTGTTTATCTCCACATTTTCAGGTTATGCACACGCGCACACGCGAGATTGCGACAGGGCTTCTTTTGTTGACGTCATGTACACTTTAAGTCATACTTAGGAAATAACATTATTTTAAAATAATTTTCCGTCCCGGCCTTGTAAGCACAGGTGTCAACAACCAGTAATGAGCCAAAACACGTACAACTGCCAAACATGTCTGGAATATAAACCTATTTACAACGTAGAAGTAAAATTGCTTAATTGCTTAACACTTTTTACAGTGTGGGTCAAATTGAAACCATGGCTCTGAAATTAATCCATAACTTTGCGAGACTTGGTCAAATGTTCACGATAATTCGTCTTGATATTGCTAAAAAATGCAGTGATCAAAAGAGGGATCGAGGGGTGCGAAGTCAGCATTCAGTCTAGAGGCTAATCACAAGGAGACTCAATCTGATGAAGCCAATTACTAACAATGAAGAATGACTATATTACGTAATTTATGCATGGTGCTATAAGCTTCCAACAGAAAGAATTGGCCACAAAAAAAAAAAAAAAAAAAAAAAAAAACTTCTCGTCGTCAAAAGTTTGTGTCGCGACCTGTTGTTTGAGAGACACGTGTTCACACACAAAATTGTCAGTTGCTGTTTTTTCATTGAAACTGTTTGCGTAACACACTCTCTGCAAGTCCCTCCTTTCACCTTTACATGAGCCAGAGATTGGTTCTTCCAGCACCCCCTCCCCCCAAGAAAAAACTGCGCAGCGTCGAGAATACTTGCGATTATAAATTTTTATGGTTCAAGCAGCAAGGTTGGCAACCACGAGACGTGGGAGGTGTGTATAATCTACCCTCAGTGTGGTTGAAGTTACGGAACCATACCTTTCGTCTTAATGTGGACCTTATGAAGAAGTTTGTTGACATTGAAAAGCATGACTTCACTATGTCGTTATACTTGATGGATCACAATTCTTGCGATATGTTATACCTGCAGTGTGCGTTTACTATGCGTGTGTATTATGTTAAAAAAGCACCATTATTAGTTGAAAAATTATTTGAAACATAAGCGATATTTTTGTAAGTAAAATTTGAAGATAGCTTAATGCAAGTCCTGTTTAATGTAACAGCATGAAATGAGTTTTGTGAATGATTACACCATCAACTTAATGTGTATCAAGTGCCGCCGGCTGAGTTTCCTACAGAACATTTGGAGCAAACACAGTACAGGCTGATCACAAGCAGACGTTACACCGCAATGCGATATATACCCTACAATTATTGCTTTGATGGTATTGTTTTCGTCATTTAGCTACGTGTGTGTGGAAACATCGCGATGTTACTCAAAAAAATCACAAATGTGTGCTCTCAATCCACGTGTTGGCAGGGTCGTTGTACACTTTCTCTATGGAAGGTTCATCATCACCATGGTTACCAGCTGAGTTTAAATCCAAGGCGTTGCCATTGGCCTCAACTGCTGTCTCAATGCGATTAGAGGGCGTTATGCCAGAGTCATAGTAATGAGAGTTTCGAGAACTACCAGAGTAGCCCAGACTAAAATCGTTACTGGCTGAGTCATGTCTTCTTCGACTACATATACATATCAGTGGTAATATAAGGATAATTAACACAATTACAACAAAGAGGGGGATAATGTAGAAAAGAAGCAATTCTAACAGCCGAGACCGCGGGCTTTCAACTTCAGGTGGTAAATAAGTACTAGATACCACATCACTCTCTGATGTCAATAATGTCGTCACAAGATCGTCTAAATCGTCGCCACTTGTCATAACATGAACAGACACGTTCGTCGATCCATTCACATAACTAGGTGTTTCAGTGCTAATCGCTGTAGGATCTCGACTACTGTGCTTTATTGTTATGTGCGATGGTGGTCCAATTGTCGTTGACTGGGCTTCGTCTGGGGTGGACGAAGTCGTGGTCAAAACACCAGTATGACTTGATGTCCTTGGTAATGTCAATCTATCATAAGTCACGTGGTTCCTCTGAGTAGATGAAACTGCTTGTGAAGAAGATGACAATGTCGCTGGGTTAGGAGATTTTGTAGTTACCCCATTTGAGTCAGGTAGACTCACTGTTGAAGTTTTAAGTACTGTAAATGTATTTGGTGTCAAATGGTCTATTGCAGGAGTTGAAATTGTCCTCTTAGTTGATTCCGGTATCGTAGAGTCTAGGGGAATTGTAGTGACCACTAAAGGTTCAGACGGACGAACAGATGAGAACATCGTCACCTGTTGCTTGGCCGTAGTGTATGGTTCAGTGCGAACTGTTGTTTTTGCCCTTGCACTGCTTGTCAGTGGATGCGATGTCGCGTCCGAGAAACCAACGTTAGTGTCAGTTTGAACCTTAGTTGGTTTTTCCGTTGACGAAAAATTCATTTCAATGCTTTTGGTGACAAGTATTGGACCAATTTCACAGGTAAATATGGGAAACAGAGTGAACTGTTTGTGCGTGACCCTACACCGATACGTTGAACCATTATTATGGAGGGATATAGACTCTACGTTAGCCGTTCTTATCTTTTTCACTCCTAGGATAATCTCACTTGAATTTAAGGCCTCTGTTAGCAAATCTTGGTTGATATTTTCCCAGTACGAGTCCAGTTGGTCACTTGCGTCTCCGTAATAACATTGTAACCGTATCGATTCCCCTTCCGTAAGTTCGCTTGGTTTGTTTGCCCAGCACTGAGGTTGTACAGACAAAGTTAAAATCAAATCGAGTGTTCCTGATATAGATTCGGATCCGTAGGATACAACACACAAATACATACCCACCGTGTTTGAAGTGGCTTCTTTTAGGGTTATAGTCCTCGATAACTTTCCATTTGACACTGCATATCTATCTGAAAATTCACTGGGCACATTTTGACCATTGTAGATGATGTCACTATTACGTTGCACCTCAAATGACACTCCATCAATGTCTGATATTCCGCTGATTTCGCATACGATATCAATATTCGTTTCCCCATAAAAAATAAATCTGTTTGTATTTTCATCTCTTAATCTAAACGTCACATTTTGAGCCTTTGAAAAGTAAAAGGACAAAATGAAAATCCCACAGAAACGTATAAATTTCTCACTTAAAATAGACCCAGGACCGGACATTCCCACAGTTCGAGAGGAACACATATTTGAATAATTCTTGCTGTATTTCTTGCTGCAAATTGTATTTTTTTTTATAAAAGCAAAAAAAGAAAAGATCTGATCCTTTCCAAATACTCTGCTATGCGAGCTAAACGTACCTAACGCTGACAGTACAAGGTCAGTGTCTTCATACAACAAACGTTTCATAAAGATATTTCTTTGCAGCCGGCTAGAACGAAGAATTCTTCCATTACTGAGTCTTCAATTTCGAAAATCCACAGAGAATATCCAAACCACTTCAAAACTCAATTCTACATATCATCCGTCTCGCAATTCAACCTATGTCATAATACAGTGCTTTGCAAACACCGATATTCAGGGCGTATATGCCTAATATGAATTTGACGAACTCGCCTAATGTTTGATCGATATTTTCGATTATTTGATTCGAGAAACTGTATGAGAAAATTAGCGCCCGGAAGAAAATACTAGTTTTAGGAGAGGAAGAAAGAGAGAGAGAGAAAGAGAATCTCTCTCTCCACAGAGATATGACTGAGTTCTCTCTCGACACAGAGATATTATTGAGATATCAAACGCTGCAATGTACAGCTCAAGCGGGCGATTGCTCAACGTCGTAGGAAAGTCAGCGGTTATAATTTGCGTGATACGCGGCACTGACGATATGAAAATAAAACAATGTTTATCGAAATTGGCAACTCCAGACGAAGTCTTTACCCCACACAGTATAAGATAAAAGTAAAGAAATCCTTCTCGCCACCTCTTTTCACCAACATTCTAAAACATTGCATTGTACTGCAGATACGGTTGTCTTGGCAGGGAGTTCCTGCCCTTGGTTACACATTAATACAGACACTATATATGCAAGTGCAAGTAGCAAATTCTTGAAGTACACAATTGTGGTAACGTTCACAAAGAAAGCATATAATATGCTATGTGATCAGTGAGCCGGGAAAATTTTCACGACCTAACAAGAACAGAAAACCAGAGATAGACGTTGAGATAACTTTTTGCCTTTGTTCAAACAGTCGGCGACGTATTTATCTAACCTAGGCAGCAAGGTATGGTCAACTCATTGAACAGGGGTAATGCAAACTGAATTAAAAGGAGGTGTTATAGCTTGACGGGTTCCTTTCTTTTTGCCCACCTTCAGTCAGCTGATTTAAAGAACTCACCCAAAAGACCTATTAATCGAATCTTCTTCAGTCACTGGTAAGATATGACAGCACTCACTTATATTTTTCTCGCCTTTCAACTGCTAAAATGCAAGATTCCTTATTTAATTGCTTTTGGTAATACACCTTATGCGCTGACAGACGTAAGGTGACGTCATTCTGGCAGTAAACAATGAAGCACATTGCACGCACGAAGTATACTTCGCAGTCGTGAGGAGTAGACTCAGGCGCGTATATCCGTTAGTTGGTTAGTTAGTTAGATGAGGTTTAACGGATCAGTTTCCAACCAATTGTTTCAAGTCGAGCCGGCCACGGCCTTTTTTTCCAGTTGTGGCTCACTGGCTTGTTTTCCCTTACTCCATTGCTTATGCGGAGCATCACGCACAACGGCAGAAGGTTCAATTTTTAAAGTCTTTGGTTTGACTCGACCTGGCAATCGAACCCGGGCCTCCCGCGTGAGAGGCGGATGGTCTACCACTAGACCAAACACACGGTGTGGCGTGTATATCCAACCGTTACACACAGCCGTCTGCATTTGCTTGCATTGATACACGCCTACCCGTAACGGGGGAAGGGGGACTTTCTGTTCTGTAACATCATATGCATAAGGTCAGTTGGGCGTTCACAACCCTACCCGTATCTGTTCAATTAGATGTGTACTATATTCTACCTCTCCCATGGGGCTATCAACATATAATTTCATTTATAACTAAGGGTCACAAATAAAATATGGGTCGACTTTGATACTTATTTGAATATTGCCCCACCTTTAATTTAGAATTTTCTTTTCTTAATCAACCACTTGGACATATGGTCAGTGGACCACACGAGGGAGGGGCTCAGGGGCTTGAGCCCCCCCCCTCCTCCGTAGTCAGTTTTTTATTACATGAAATTTTTTTTAAGCTATAGTTTTTAAGAGAGGTAAGGGGCCTGGGCGAATTACAAGTTCTTTTTCAGAATGTAAAAAACTAAGATTCAGAAAAAGTGCAAATTTTATCAGATTTTTGTATAGCGAAAAACTTGAAAGAAGTCTCCAAATTCCTATCATTAGTTAATGTGTTGTCCATGTATCTGAGGAAAAGATTTCCCGTAACAGAACTCTCAATGCCAAATTTATATTTAGACAATCTGCCAGTAATATTAAGGAGGAGGGTTTTCCATCCAAGAAAATACTGACAATACCATTTCCAAGAGCTTACTTGCGGAGCCTGGATAGGGTGATTTGCGGCGATGTAGGTGGTATTTTTATCCAAAGATTTTCTGGTACGCTCCGCGCCAACTAATAGTGGCGCTCCGCTTAAATGGTCTTCCCACAATCCTCAGCCCCTAGTCCAAAATCCTGGGTGCGCCACTGCATGTGGTGATGGCCTCACGGCCGCTTGGGCAGTTTTAGGAATACGCCTTAGGCCGATCACTTACAGTTTTTGCCGTAGCCGCTTGAAACGCCCAGTTCGCCTAATGTGTTCTCTGCTAAAGTGTGTAAGCAATGTCTAAAATTATAAGTGTATATATTTTAGCCTGAGAGGTTGGAAAATGAATTTCATTCATTCAAATCACATTTTAAGACTTTACTCCGCTGCTGATATATATTGAAATCTATATTCACTCAATATAGAATAGGTGATTAGATGAAAAGATGTTAATCGAGTCTTACCAGAATGGCATCGCAAGTTATTGCGCAATCTAACGTTTTAAATTGAGTGAATAAGCTTCAGCATTTTACATATTAGCTCTGGAATGCTATGTGAGGGTGTGAGTTTGACCATTTGGATTCACTTTTTAAGCTTTGTTACATATATTTCTAAAAATGTAGACTTCAAGTATGCTCTAATTAAGTAGGGGCATAAAATATTGCGCTTAGACTGGGAGCTATTATATAAGCCTACGTCCAAAATCAATATGTGTGACGGTGGGAAAATATGACACTGGTATCATACTGAGAAAGCTCAGCAAATATATCGTGGGTGTTTATTATGTAAGCTGTAACTAAAAAATAGTGTTAACCAAACTCACCGCAAGAAGTGGTTTATGAAAGGGAGAAACAAAAGTGCATTAAAGGAATCCAAATCTTACGCATGAGATGAATCGCCCCAGTTATTTTGTTGGTATTGCATGAACTTTCAAATAAATCATGTAAGTAGTTGTGACTTAAAAAAACACACCATCTTTATAACTTGGACTCTGACTCTAAAAGGTTTAAACGTGAAGAGGCAAGACGAAGGTGGGGGTAGGGTGGGAGACCGAACAATGGGGTCTAAAAAAGTAAGGCCCCTATATTCCCTTGGATTCAGTGGTCCCTGGTACTTCAACATCTGTGCTAGGCCCAGTGCCGTCTGCGCAGAAGGGATGCATAGCGGTGATTTTTGTTGAACATTGGGAGGGAGCAGTGGGGGACGGTGACGTGGGTCGGAAACCTCATAATGATATACGTATATGTGTATACATGCCAATATGTGTACGTATAAGTGTATGTATACGTAAACGTGTACCTAGACATATGTATACGTTGGTATACGTTAACGTATATGGAACTGTAAATGTATTTATGTAACGCTGCTATAGAAATGCGCTTTTAGTGGCACCGTCGAAGAAGCAAGTGTCTTCCCTTTTCCAAGTCGTTAGTGTCATTGGGTGTGCGTTCAGATGTTAGTTAAAGCCAAGCTTTTCAACCTTGCAGTTTAGTGTTCAACCGTAGCTTGATCTGAACAGGGAGCTGTCTCTCACTGCTCACTGAGTGGTTGACGGAGAAGATAAAAGAAATAACGATAACATTCTTGACAATGACACAAGGGAGCTGCACACGTGTGCGCGAAACGCGCAGAAAATTCCCATCTTGGAGATTACTTATGTAAGTAAATACAACGTTCGGCGAGGTTGCGGGATCCGAAGTAGTATGATCTAGTAAACAATGGTGTGATCCACAAGGCCATGTCCGTTAGGGTGAAGACCGCAGACGCGGGTATATGAAAATGGTTGTCGACTTTCTTATGACGTTCATTTATGAAAGGTGCATGAAAAAAACAGACTTGCCTGCTTGAAAAGATATCAGACTAAAGGTTGGTGGTCACTTCCGTGGAGAATGAAGTGTGTGTGGACCTTTATGTTAATTTTCTTAATTAATTTGTTGCGTTTTTCCTAATATTGCTCTGTTAGGCATCATGCAACTAGCGTCAAAGGGAGAAGGCAGTCGCCTCAAGTTTGTTTTCAAAAATTTGCTAAATATTGCATATCTCCTCTTATTTCTCTCACAAGTAATTTTTGTAATGTTTCCTGATAAAATCATTGAATATTGAAGGTGAACCAAGGAGTTATTCTGCATAATTTAAGAAATAAGTCACAAAAATATTTTCACGTGATTGATGTGAGCCATTCCTGAACTAGTGTACCTGGGTACACTAACTCAAATTGGGGAAACTGCATTTTCCCTTTAAGTGCATTAAAAATACACTTTCAAAGTTACACAAAACTCATTTGGGTTGGGGAATATGGAGATGTACGACACAATGAGGGTCTCCCTTGGCGATCTTACTGTGCATTTGCTTTCATTGAGTTTTATTGTACCAATAAAAGAGACTGGAAACACGAAGATACTAAAAAGGAAAATTTTAATATCATAATATCCACGCAAATTATGATAGTTGAAAATGACGTTATTATCCAGGAGAAACAAACGACTAAAAACGTCCCATTAAACTTTGAAAACAATCGTATCAATAGGGGCACAGACACAAGTCTTTTCAGATGTTTCATCTGATTCGACTAAAACTGAACCGTTTTTTCATTTTAACCAAATCTAGTAAATGCTGAATTAAATTTAGTCAAATTTTTGACAAGATTCATGTCTGTGCCTCTACGAATTAGACTGTTTTTAAAGGTTTTCATGGGATTACCCAAATTGAATACCCTATTTGAAGGCCTTAAGTGTAAAGATAAACAAAATATTTGCCTGTGAGCAGTGGGTGTCTAAAAGTCTCAGTAATTACTAGGCATGTATGTGGCAAAAAAAAAAAAAAATGCGCGCGAAGAGGGCAGAAAATTTAGCCTCTCATGGTCAATAGACCGGACGGCCGTGGCCGGCCCGACTTAAACCATTTGGTTACAAACTGAGCCGTAAAACCTCATCTAACTAACTTCAGGAGTTCCCACTTATTTGTTTCCCTAAGCCCGTGTCTTGCATGCAGCGGAGGGCTATGGGCAATATCACGATGAGACGCACTTATATTTGAGTAGGAACGAAAGGAAAGGGTTGAGTGGATGGTTTTAACCCCGGGTCAAAATTTGGGGGCTAGCGTATGCTTTCACTCGACGGCCCACTATTTGAGGAAGTAAACACATTACTTGTCCCTTCTGCATGTGAAAAAAATTAACTTCAAAGCTATAGAAAATGTAGTATTAAGTATCATCTAAGGACGATAAAATATTCAACAATTTCCCATGAGACACCCCTTTTCTTAGATCTCTCCCATCCTTTAGCTATGAACAGCTTTCTAGGAACTTGCACCCACGGAAAAAAACAATCTGCATCGATTAATGAGCTTTCGAAGTGTCAGCAAAGTTTTTTCTCACGAAAATATCCTTTGTGGTGTCACCCCCTTCCTTCCACCACCATATCGTGACGGCTGGGCATAGATGTCCTTCACCAGGCCAAGCCGGCGAGAGTTAATCGCAATAAAACTTTTTCAATCTGCGTGTGACTTTTTACCTTTTCGAATCTTGGCAATTAGAGGGCGCTGTGGAAGTATAGTGTAGGTTAGTTAGCTCTTTTCTAATTCAGTTCATTATTGAAAGGTTCCAATTGTGGAATATTTACAATTGACAATCGATGTTAAAATCGATTGTCTTTATCAGCCGTTATAAGTATGACCACCAAACCATAAATAAACCATAAATATATTCCACTTAAATCTATACCCTGACAGTAATCTACACATCGCAGCACCTTGTGTGTTTAATCGCATGTAGCCATGACTACGCAGGCCCGGTTGATTCATATTTATTATTCACGCCCGGTACCTGGTTACACCTTTGTACATTAGTCACCCAAACGTCATGTTGCTAATTCAAGATGTTTGAACAGAGAGATTCTACAACATAAATATCAGTTTTAGTTAAATTTTGAGTGGGTGTGATATGGTTTAGTAAAGTTTGTCATACATGCATGGAGCATCTTGTCAAGAAGGACAGAAACGTAATTGAAGTGGAACAGTTCCTGCTTCTATATCAGTCTATTCGCAGATGTGTTTGCTTAACCATAGTGGAAATACACGTCATCATGCTAGTGTACCAGTTTGCAAATACCCTAGAGCTCCTAGGGGCATGGCCCCTGGACCGACACACAAAATATTACCCCCGAATCAACTCAGTATCCTACGAGCTACGACTTGGAGGGGGGGGGGGGCTCCCGAGTGGGCCGCGGTCTCGGAACCAAAACGCAAATTACCGCTAGACGTACCGGTCCCCTGGATGTCTTCCAGACTATGACCCTGTTTGTAGAGACAGTCCATGGGTTACTTGATATACCCAAGCTGTTTCCATTGAAAGATCGTAGGAGGTACTTGGAAAGGAAATACTGTACCAATACTGTTACGTGACCCAAGTGATACCGACAGTTCTGTTTGGTGATTCAGGAGACTGTAAGAATAAGTTACTGATGGTAGGGGCTGCTTGGAGCTTTGAGGCAATACCTTCCTCTCACTGTTTCCTACAAGAAGCAAATAGACAGCTATGAGTACATGCGAAAAAAAGAGTAATAAATAAGGGCCGTCAGAAGCTACTATGTGTGATGGGGGATATTTTAAAGGTAATTTCTGATTGTTCTTTGGCCCTCTGGATAATTCACTTCAAATTTTAAGGGGAAGCTTCCTCATCTTAGACAGTTTCAATTTTCCATATATGTTACTTCTAGCCTTGTGAAAACTGCCTTAAGCTTTGTTTGAAAAGAACAGATATTGCACATCCGCAGAGCCGTCCAGTGCAAGAGCTGTCTGTGGTGATGAGTGTCTCTATTTCCAAAGTCCTCTTGACCATCTGGCGAAGAGCCAAGGGTCGAAACAAAACGTTACTTCCGAAGGAGTTTTGCTACGTAAATGAGTTACATCCACGAAAGGACAACACGCGTCCCCGAAAGGACAACTCACTGATGCCGAAAAAATTATAAATTATAAATATACTATAATGTCCGGCATGTAGTCCCATGATTTCACTAAAGTTTAAATTCAAAGTAACTAAGTTTAAAGCAATAGTGTTCCTTCAAAATTTATTAACCTGTAAAACGTATTTTTTTATTACAGATTATTGAAAATTACGATGGTTCGATACTGCCTCAAAAGGCTCGGGAATGCATCATTTTCTCTAATGTGGGGAGGGGGTCTGGTGGGGCAAAATCTCCCAACCTATGGTGGCGCTCCGCTTAGGTAATCATTTCATTTTGGTCTCCCCAATCGCCAACACAAGTTGTTGCCCTTGTGCCAGACCACATAGTTGCAGAGGCGTTTATCCGCAAACTCTGCGTGCGCTCAACTTCTTGACTCCTGAGAGCGGCTTGTCAGCTAAAAGTGGTCATCAAGAACATCCCTTTCCACCGAGGAATTATGATTTTTTTTCAGGTAAAACATGTCTCACCATACAAAATTCCAGAACAAGAAATGCCAATTTAGAGATATTTTCAGCGCAGGTCAAACAGCCGGGAGATGCAATCTCCTGCCATCTGGTAGCCTTTGGGAGCCAAAAATTTTCTTGTACACTCCGCGCCAACCTGTGGTGGCGGTCCGCATAGATGCTCCATGGCCCCCAGTCATCGAATTCCTAGCTACGCCGCTGAACACACGTGCCCCGAAAAAAGGACAAACTTAACTTTTCAACCTCTCCGCCCTCATACCTCTACGCGAAGGGTCTGTCATACATAGTCCCGTTCTTGACTGGCTGAAAAGAACAGATACTTGACGCGATCTTAGCCAAAAGGCCGGAGAAGCAGGGGGGGGGGGGTGATGAGTACTTTTTCCAAAGTCCGCTCGACTTCCTTGCGAGGAGCCAAGGGGCGAAACCAAAAGATTATTCCCGAAGGAGTTCTGCTCCCTTCAGGAGCTACGTCCCCGAAAGGACACAAATTTAACTTAACTGACCAACCTCTCGACCCTTAGGCCTCTACATCAAGGGTTTGTCATGCGTGGTCCCGTTCATGACGGCCTGAAAAGAACAGATACTATACATCATCCAATAACCAAAGGGTGATGAGTGTAATACTTTTTCAATGGTCCCTTCGACCATCTGGCGAAGAGCCAAGGGGCGAAACCAAACAATACTCCCGAAGGAGTTCTGTTGCCTTAAGGAGCTACGTCCCCAAGGGACAACTTCAACTCAACATGACCGACCTAACGACCTGACGAAATCAAGTAACTACTCCCGAAGGAGTTCACATTGCTAGAAACATTCTCGGCTACTAAGCCTTGTTCGTCTTAAAATTACTAGCCTTCACAAAAAATGCAGTTATGGAAAAGAATCGCCTTTATACCTGTAACAATGACAATGTATATCCCCGTAAACCTTTTCATTTGATTCATGACAAGGCTCTAAAATTTTAAGTTTCAAGCCGGCGAATACATGGTCGGATTCCTCCATCCTAACACAGCTTTCTACTGTAAGTTTCCCGAACACGTCAGTGTCTTTCATCTCCCTGATTGGACAGATAGGGCATGGGGCTATTAATAGTAGATCCATAGATAAGGCACATCAAGAAGACTTTTTTCAAAGGGGTGCGGCTCCATGAGAAGTGGAACTTTACACATTGAATCATGATTCCTGGTAGGCGCGTAGCCAGGATTGTGTCATGGGGAGGGTTCTGTTGGAGTGTGTCATGGGGGAAGAGTCTAAGGGGATAGGGTGTTCCCCTCCCCTTTGAAGAAAAAACGTTTATTAGGTCTTCTGATACGAAATGGTGCAGTGTTTGTGCCTTAAACGTAATAAAGTTTATAGTATTCATGTGTTTTACCATTATTTTTTTCAAGCTTTGGCCATATGGGGTTGGGGTAACCCAAAACCATCCCTTGGCTACGCGCCTGATCCTCGGGCCTGTTCCCAAGGTAAAGTCGTTTTGTAAATATGTTGAAGTGATTTGTATTGAATTTTTGCAGTTAGGCCTATATTAAGTCCTGCGTTTAGGCAATCTTTCCGTACTTACAAATACAAAAAAATGTCCTGTCCCCTGATGAGTTAATAAGATTGATGGAAAAAGATGTTTTTGTTCCTTCCGAAAGGGGTCGTTTGCCAGCTTGGTGAGTGGCAGGTATGTCTCACACCTCCAGTTATGGGTCCTGGGACAGATGAAAGGTTAAACTTACACTCACAGTTATATCACATGGTTTGAGTGCTGGCTTTGCGTGGCAGAAAATTTTAGTTAGATTCTTGGCCAGTTCCTTACACCGTAAGATGGTGTAACGCCTTCATAGGAGAGTTGGGGGAAGGGGCCGAAGCTATACGCTAAATTCGCAAAAGGGATAGATCTACTCTTTGAGAGCCCTATCAAAAATAGTTGCTTCTGTATTTTTGAACAGGTCCGAAGCCATATAAGGCACCAGAGGCGTCAGTCACGGTCGGAACGATTTTAAAGATGGTACGGCCGAAACTTGAGTCTGGAGTGATTCTGGGGTGATTAATATGATAGGGGTCTTTTATAAGTTTTTGAATTATTACGTGTCCTTAGATGTATGCTGGTGCTATATTTGTCGACTTTTGAAGTAACTCAGTACATGGCGCCCTCACAGTTACACTATAGGCTAGTATCGGAAAATAATTTTGTTTTTAATCTTCACTTTTCCATTTTTTTGTAATATCCGCTGGAAAATCTGCCGTAGCGGTTCCAACGCCTCTGTAAGGTACTGGAGGGGGCGAATTTGCACCCCCCCCCATTGGCTACGGGTCAGTAGGATTAAGGGCCTTGAAACTTGTGCTTTGATAGTTTCGTTTATAATCTACCACTGTTCCCAACAAACAGCAGAAAGACCCTGTTGGTTTGGGAGTAAGCCAGGAGGCCGGGTCCGATGATCCCAGTTAGTTATGCTATACTGTAGTGAGGTAACATGCATGCTACGTGGGTGCAGTATAGCTGCAACTACTTTTGGCGGATTGCCTCCAGGACAACTGATTGTCGACCAGGGGCTGCTGTATTATTGATTGGGGTTGAGTATAGTAAGTAATACATAGCTCTTCATAGTACCATGCTTTTACTATTACAATCAAACTGTCAAACTGGACAGAAGAGAACAAATAAAAGCAACAACTATCTGAATACAGCATTTTATTGAAGTACATTACACCAAATTCTCTATGAAAATACTTTGTAATGACAGATGAATACAAGACTCTTTAAACATTTCAGAAAACTTTTAAGTTGTTGATAGTTGATAAAAATTTCTTTCAAGTAAACAAGAGTTAAAATTTAAAGAAAAAATCATGTTTTCTCATGAAAAATATTTTAAAATGTATTATAAAAGCATGTGAAAGACCATACCACCTTAGGCGTATGCAATTTTATCTCTATCTGCATAATTTTTGCAATAAATGAAAACTTCAAAGGCTGATTCAAAATACATATCAGAAAACTGCCCACAATTTAAGTTTAGTTTTTAAGTTGAATTTAGTTACTACATCCCTCACTATTGACAGCTTTTGAAGCCATCTAAATAACGATAAATCTTATCACCATATTCACTTGGTCGTAAGTGCTCTTTGAAAAAGTTAAAATGTCCTTCTCATGATATTTACTTGGTCGTATGTGCTCTTAGATAAAGTTAAAACGCAAGTCCCCTTTGTTCTTCCTTTTCAAAGAAAACATTGTGTAAACAATGGATCGACGTGACACTGACATAAAACACCTCTAACCCTTACAGTATTCCACCAATTAACTCCCCCATAGCTTTTCTTCCAAAATATAAACAAATTACAAACGTTACGAATGTTGCATTATTTGGAAAATCGTGAGGAGAAATTATTCATGATTCATAAAGCTGTGATCTCCTTCCATGTAAACCTTATTTCTTGCAAACAAAACTTCCCAGCTATTGTACCTTAATTTGCAATTGCGTATCACTCTAAGTCTATTAATTAAGTGTATCAACATGACACGATAGAAAACACCCTTTATCTTTATTTAATCATGCTTTTTCATCAATTAATTCCCACAATAGCTAACCTTCCCAAACTATTACATATTACAAGAGTAATCAATGTTGCATCACCTCAAAGTTTGAGTGATCAATTGTTTATGAGCCACAAAGCTGTGACTTACTCTCCATGAAAAACTTGCGTTCTTGAAAATAAAGGTGTCAGCTACCTTCATTTGGAATTAAAATCACAAGTTTTTGTTATACTGTAATAATTTTCTTATTATGTTATAAATAATGATTTCAAAGGAATTAACACTTTCTGTATCACAAATGTCACGTTTCCATACAATCACAGCACTATGACGGAGGCACGTATGGTTAGGACCAATCAGGGTTAGGGTTTTAGCCAATCAGAGTTAGGCTCTTAATATACAACATGCATATGCATGTTTCAAAGCGATCAAATGCTTCCATATGAAAGCGTACAAATTTTCCTAACTTATTGTGCCTCCGTCACCCTCCACAGAACAAAATACTCTGAACACTATGGTACATTCATAGTGTTATTCAGTCTCAATGAAACAGCTGTCAGGAACAAACATGCGTCATATAATGACAGAAAGGTTTAGGCAAAAAACTACTTCTTGCATGAGAAAGAGGAATAAAATTTAAGCATTTTGGTGACGAATAAAGTAACTACATTTGTGACTTAAAGTGAACATGAAGCCAGCACATGTGATGTAATCTCCTCAAATTGATGACCAATGGATTATTTTCTTTTTTTCTATCGTTCTGACCCTAAAACAGACAGAAAACTGTTTCCCGGAGGGGAATGTAAAGTTTACAAAATTCCCATGCCTCTCATGCATTCTGCCATTCACAATATAAGACCTTATAATGGGAGAGAAATTTCATCTTAATTTTAAAGAAAAAGCAAAACAGTGACCAATTTGGGGCTATGATGTCATGAGTACTTGCTCAAACTGGAGTTTTGGTTGCCAATGTGATCTGCTAATATCTTGGAAACTATTAACAGAAACTGAATGCAAATTCCACCAGAATGGTCAGATTACCTTACTCCTCTACCATGTTAAAACTAATTTTAAGCCTTAACTCTCCTTTCAATGTTTTTAAATTGTGACAAAATGCCCATCTCATCATAACCTTCAAAAGATAATTTCAATAGTACTTAAGTATTTTAAATACTACTTTTTAATTTTACCTCATAAAATGCTTCACAAAATCCCAGATGATCAATAACGCCAGATGACTTCCAAAAAGAAAAGCAATAAAAGAAGGTGCCCACCATAAAGTATATTCAATGAAATATCTAGACATACTAACATGTAAAGAAATTTATGAGATTGAAGGCACATTTTTTATTTCATTACCTGGGAGTAGTTAGCTTTTTATGTTTCTGTTTAATACTGAATCACAATCCCCAAATTGTGACATGACTATCATACATGATTAGTGGGAGTGGTCACTAGAACATATCATGAACATGGCATTGTCATTTATGGTTAAACAAAGGCAATTAATTTTAATGCCTTTCACATTTTAGGGTCAATGGAATGTCTTAAATGACAATGGATTGTTGTTTTCTAGGTACCTTATCAAACAGTGTTTAGGAGTAATACAGGTAGTATCTCGGGGGCCTTGGCACAGGTTATAGTTAACATTACTGTTCATTGAGTAATCACAATACATTAATGAAGGACAGTCACACGTTTTGCAGTGAGCTGCATAAAATCATGTCACACTATTTTACCACAAGTATAGCAAAATGACAAAAACATTCATGTATGACATAGGTCTAAATAAGCACAATGGCACAATTAAGGCCCACCTACCTAGAAACAAAGCAGTCACTTCAAGATAGACTCATCACCCTGAGTACATTTTTGGTTGAGGAAACCGAAATTCTCAATTGGTCACTGATCTTTGATTGACATCAAATTCAATAGATACAGAGAAGCTCACATTACACAGCATGCACAGTCTTCTAATACCACATTATGGCCTTGTATGCTTGTCAGCGTATCGCTTTAAGCGATAAAGTAGGTTTGTGTCTGCACAAGAAGTACAGTAGCTTAATAAGACAGTTTTGGGAGGGGCCAGAAGTAACTTAGTTGGGAGAATTAGACTTGTCTGGGATAAGGAGATTTGTTCTTTAGGCATGGCTACATGCTAAAGATAGCTTGGCTTGACTTTGCAAAATTACATAAAGGCTCTATGGCTAATGATATTTATACAATATCTAAATTGTGGCTATATATTTCATTTAGTAGCCAATGTGTCACTGAAGGCCCCTTAGGGAAAACCTTGCTCTTCTAATCAGGGCTGGGAAAAATGCTCATTTTCCAAGAAGCAAGCCAAAATTCCCACAAATTTCTGCTTTCATATACAAAGAAAAGCCAGATTTCCCTCCAGACACTGAAACTTCCAGGGGTTACGCAGATTCCTGTATTTTCCTCCACAATTGTTTGAAACATTACTAACAATAATTTTACTCTAAAACTATTCCAGAGTTCTAGCCATTTAAATCAGGTGCTCAACATATTTGGACTTCACTCTTTCACTCCAAGCCAAATATGGCTTTTTACTAAGTTGAAAGTGATAAAAAACAACTGTAGCAAGACCTATATCACTTCATAATTATGTTCCTGTGGATGGAGGGGTAACACACACCAAAGAGTCAGGGTAACTTAGAATAGAGGGCATTTCAAATGATGGTTACCTTTTTTAAATCTATTTTTGGCTAATAGCTACAAACTGTCTACTACTTCCATGGCTACCTCCCCAAGCATTATGACCTAATAAGAATGATTTGTAAGAGGGCATAATCTCACCTAAAGATGGCACACAGAATAGAGAAGCTATTTTTATTGAAAAAAAAACCAGCATACTAAGTGACTTTGTAGCTAGGATCACATCAAATACACAAGTATATGATAAAAGTATAATGTTAAATTCATCTTTAAGCACACAGAGAGACAGGAAAAAATAAACTACTACTTAAACTTTTATAATTTTGCTCATTCTCTCATCCACAAATTTTTTGTCGTATTTGACAACTTTCTGTTATAATTTTTTGCATCTTTTAATTAATCTCTTTTGTACATTAATTACTAAATATTGATTTGGATAAAACAATTTGAGACCAATAACCAGAAGGGCTCTCTTTAAAGGAAAAAGAAATATTGCTTTTTAAGTAGATACATATGATAAAGCAACAAATGATAAACAAGTAGCAGCAAACAGCTTTATTGTAGCTTGTTCTGTTCAAGAGATATGACTATTTATTGCAATGACATGGTGCCATCATAAGATGACTTGGAGCAAGTCTATAATGTCCTATCAGAGCCACATCAGGGCAAATCTGTAATGTGTATCTTTTGTTTTCTTTGGACAATTTTTTCATTTTAGGAAATGAAATAAAAAAATTTGTGCATCCTTTCTAAAATTTTACAGCCTGGGGAATAAATAGTTAAGACAGAAACTTGAGAATACCTATGGTATTAAAGAAATTATTGAGACAGATTATAAAGAACTT
>WURT03199745.1:0-27276 GCA_009936505.3 Holothuria glaberrima
GTTCCATTTTTAAAGTCTTTGGTATGACTCGACCTGGGAATCGAACCCGGCCTCCCGCGTGAGAGGCGGATGCTCTAACCACTAGACCAAACACGCGGTATAATGAGAGGATGGGTGGAGATTACCTGCACCATGGAATCTCAGTGACCGTGGACATGATTCTAAATGTTGAATGAAATCTAGCGTTCGTACTTTGTCCTTAGAATTGATCACACGAGCCTCTTTCTACATCCTCTTCACTAAGATGTAAAAGTTTTTGTCTTTGCAAACCACCTAGTCCTGTGACGTCATTTTCTTGTTTCATTATGTAACTTGTCCTTGTGCAAACTTAACCCACTGCTTGCTATATATTTCCCATTAGCCTATATTATCCGTTTTTCTCGACGCCCATTTTATTGACAGTTTTCTTGTCACGAAAGAGAAAAACCTTTCGTATTTTGAGATCGAATAACTATTTTTTAATTCAATGAACCAAGTTTTTCAAATTACATTTATTATTTTCTTCATTTTTTGAAGAGAGATAAAAGAACCTTTTTGCAAACGGCAGTAAACATCAGATGTGAATATTTCACTATTCAAAGTAGAAATAATTTGTATTGCATTTGCAACCTGTTTTATTTGGCAATAAAGAAATAAATGAAGTCAAACTGTTAATTGTCGAACATATTTTTTTATAATTTATCTCGTACTATTTTGCACTTTAATTGCACGCCCTATAGGCAACACAATTGTAGTATACATATCACTTTATCAATTTCCTAGGTACTGATGATATTTCAATAGCACCCGTATCGTAACAAAAACAACCATAACTTAATCCAACCGTCATTAGAATCTCATTGGGGACCGAAGTTAATGGCGTCGATATCAATTGAACTTGTTATATTTATACAAATTTGTGCCTGAATTGTCTGAACCTACAGACGTCACAGGCTCAAGACTTTCTCAGTTTAAACACAATTATCAGCAATTTATTATCATGTGTATATTTTAAGTGCCGGGTGGTTTTCTTACTCCATACCGCCCAGCATTGTTTTTATTGCCTATTGTCTCTGTTAATTAACACGCCGAATGTTATGTTAATAGCCTACAGTTACACTCATTTTACTTTGCTCTGTCAATTAAAGAAACCGCGCACTTTGTTTCCGCATATTTATCTAGACCAAATGACCAAAGTCCTGGCTTCCCGTGTCGTGTTGAAAGAATGGGACTTTTAAAACCGAGAAAATGCAAATCACGGTTCACTTGTCAAACATTTCTTTTAACATTTGTTATTAAATTTCGTTTGAATTACAATGTCATTAAATTGTATTTAGCAAAGTTCTAGAATGTGACCTGTTTTTGAAGGCCGTGCTTCGTAGTGAAAAAGAGGAGGAAAGGGTGGGGCTGACTGAGATTTTTCCAAACCCCAAAAGGTCACGAAATGTGGTGTTGCTTAGAAAAAAGTTTCGTCGGTATTCAGCTTTACTGTAAAGTAATCGTTGTGAGTTATGGAACAATGTATACTCAGTGTATTAAATTATTCCCCCTGCAAATAGGCGTAACATATTCCAAACGATAATGTTTGAGAGATAATAGGTTGGATTAAAACAAAACAGAAAATTCTGGGAAACATTTGTCTCCCTTGTTACCTTTTTAGCCACTACTAGGGATGTGCTCTTGTCCCACCCCTACCCCACTGTATCTGTCATTGTCCTCTCCATGAAACCTCAAAGCAAGAAAACAGATTTTTCGCAGGTTATATGAGCATTTCAATTTCAAAAGGGTACAAAATTAGCTAATATAAACTGTACCAGAAGGACATCACACACTATTGCTCAATCGACTTTTAATTTATGAAGAAGGGAGTTGGATGGATAAGATTCATTTTTTAGCTTCTGAATTACATATTCTTGTAAAATTAAACTTAAGGTACGTTTTCTACTTAAACTCGGAGAGCATAATTTTATCATCTGCGATGTGCTGATTTTCGTACACTTGCAAGTTAAATCATTACTCAAGTAGACAAGTCTTTGGAGGGGTCACCCGTGAGAAGAAAATTCTGCGGGAATGATATACCCCTGAGCAGATATTTTTATGGTATGATTTACCAGTAAACGATCTGAAAATGCTGCACTTCTCAGTGTCACGAAAGAGCTTCTTATGCATACCTATATTCTAAGTATGGTTTCTCCAGATTTGTTTATAGGTTTTGTTCCATTAGGGAATTTTCTTTCAGTTGTTCTGAAGGAAGTGATTTTTCTTGGTACATCTTTTATTAAGTCTTATGAAGTTAGCGCTTACGTTCCATTCAAAACTGCTGTGATCTAAACGAAAGATCTTGCATAAAATAAGAAAAAAGAAGACGTCCTTTTTTGTAAATGAACAATTTTGCATTCTCGTATGTTATATCAGGGAGTTGCAACTCCCTGGTTATATTCGATTGTTTGATCACGACAGCGGCAAATTAAACTTCTTCGTAAAAGGTGTGTCAATGGGCCTACGTGATATTATGCTGCTCATTGCAGATTACCGGCACGTGAGCATTATAAGCCTTCCTGGCGGGCTAGTGGCAATTGATTTCTTTCAAAAATAAGGGGGGGGGGGACATGCTTGCCTGTGTGTTTTGATGGAAGGTTACGAGCGGGGTATACATTTATACATCCCACTTTTGTTTTGAAATAAGGAAAAGCATTAATGTAACCATAAAAAGTCAGCTTAATAAAAATTTATTTTCTAAACAAAGTTACCTTTTTGCCAAAAAACTGGGTCTACTTCAGCGCCGTGTGGGGGGTAGGAGATGTACCCCCAATAAATTTTAGTTTGAAGGGTTTTTGTATTAACATTAAAACGTCTAAAATTACGGTTGAAAATTACCTAGCCACTGAATGGTAGTGCCCCACTCGCAATTTTAATGACTTTCCAACTGCACCCTCCTTAGATATCTAATGGTTGTAAATTGTGATGATTCAGAGTGAGGGCCCATTTTTACCTGCGAGTTCTGCCACCAGGTGATCCATTCTCCTTCAAACTGCCAACCGGGTCTAACAAGAATATTCTAATAATTAGTAACGGTTTAATTTACTGCAATGTCATGTAAATCATTTATATAAAAAAGTTTAAGTTGTGAATTTGTGTTCCGTGTAGGCTACAAGATAGCAATTTTCTACCGTTGCACGACTGCAGAGGCGTAACTAAGGGGGGATCTGGGCACAAGACTCCCCCACCTCCCAAAAAATTTTGCTCACTCGTACTGGAAATTTCAAGAGTGAGAACGTACACGGTTTCAGTATTTGAAGACTCCACGAAATTCTGCAGACCCCCAGGCCTGCATCCCATGAACATAATTACTGGCTACGTCACTTTTTGATTGAGGATAAGTCCTATACCGTAACTTGCGTAAGAACTATTCATAAATAAGATGTATGTGCTATGTCATTTGAAAGAAATTTTGCGCTTGTAATAAAATCACTCGTTTCCACGGGAAGACCACGTTCTGTATTCTTTCCACATATTGTTTTGCTCCGATTCCGTCTGCATTTCTTTCAGAGTATAAAAGACTCCCCCTACCTTTCCCCCACTCTCACCTCTCGCCCTTCAAAAGACAGCCTTCACAGAAAGATACACATATTCTCCTACTTTGATTCGTCATTATGATCCTCGCAAAACGTGAATCCGTGTTAACTCAGACCACTGGGAGTTGCCACTCCCTGTTCAGACTTACGTCGAACATTTGAAACCGTGTATACTTATTAAAATCTCACTACGATAGGCCAGCCTTTTGGTTAGCCCGGCTAAGTAAGTCTTCACGAAGGCGGTAGTGAAGAACAATTTTCTTCTATTTGTCACAACTGCCTAACGATGTTCAAAGTCTTCGTGAGCTATTTTACTTGACAAGGATGAAACCCCGAAGTGACATTCCAATTAGTTCCCCAATCGACAACTTATTTTAATTTGTCCCAAGGCCCTCTAACTAGCCTAGTTAAGAAGAGGCCAAAATAAATAAGAGAGACGTCGGGGAAAAGCTCATCTTTTTGTTGCCCCTTACAACCTGTGGAGGGAAAAGTGGGTCCTTTTTTGTTCTTTGATGCTTTGGACCACATGAGGTCCTTAACAAGCCCACTGGGGTGTCGCAGTAAATGGCCAATTAATCCCGGTCCTTTTCGAATTACACTATGCCAAGAAAGTTACGTGACGTAGATTGGATGTGAGTGTCCAGAGACAGACTTCGTGTAAGCTGTCAATCAAATCTCCAACTGGCAAGTGGCCGTCGTCAAGTGTGGTCCGTTAAGAAGAGAAGTAGTTACTTATCTTTTCGAGACAAAATACGGAAGAATTGGAAGTAAAATGGTTAACAAATACAGAAGATGATCATTTGGAGTGTTTTCTCTTTTTCAAGAAGAAATTCAAAGGGTCGTGAAGGACAGCAGTTTGTCTTTGTTATTTTAGTTTATTGTAAGGTTTGTTTTTAGGAATACCGTGTTTTGTTCATTCAAGTAAACATGTTTTGTTCTTTCGTTCAGCGAAAACTGACATGTTTTATACGGACAAGGTGAAGCAAGACATAAAAATGTATCCACTGTCGAAATGATTAATTTCACAGACGCATGCAGCATCACAATGATAGGCTGATATGCCCTTGACTACAGTAGTTCAAAAAGCTGAGTCACTGTACATCATAAATAAAGAGAGAAAACCCTGTGGGAGCATGTAGCTCCATGGTAGTGAAAGGGGTAGGGGGGAAATCGTCAATGTGTATATGAAATACTGACCAATACTTTAGTTAACTCTGGTTTCTTCTTTGATAACTTCCCCCTTTTCCCCCTTCCCCCATTCTTCTGTCCGTATATGAAAGGCAGACATTGGTTAACATTTCCACAATAAACTTAAGTTTTTTATGAACGATTTACCACCCCCCCCCCATTCTTCTGTCAGTATATGAAAGGCAGACATTGGTTAATATTTCCACAATAAACTACAGTTTTGTTATGAACGATTTTAACCATGTGAATGCTCAGCTGTTGACTCTGTTCGCTGTATGCAGGGGCCGTCGGAACCGGGTACTGGCTGGGGACTGCGGCTCCCAATAATTTTTATTTTGAAGACTTTGGGGTCGTAAAACGTCCAAAATTTACCTTTGAAAATGCCAAAAGTTTGAACTTGATTGGTTCAGCCCTTTCAACCCCAACCCCCCCCCCACTCCCCAGTCTAAGATATCTTCCGACGACAATGGTATGGTCACCACAAATTCATCTTCAGCAATTCATCTTTTATCACCTCTTTAGATCCAGGTAATGTGAAAGAGAAATGTGGTAGAGGCTAAGATTTAAACTTAATTTTGCGAGATAAAAAAGGGACGGTACAGACACAAGTATAAATTTAAATTCTCTGAACCTTAAGTGGGACAACAAATCGACTTGACCGCTTCACTGAGCCACATGAAGAGGGCGGGTTCCGTGAATGGACACTGTTTTTTAAAAGTTAGGATCGATCTTAAAGGGGGTAAGCGGTCGCCCCAGACTTACTTTGAAATATGAACAAAATATTACAAATCTCCTCTTATTTATCTTATAAATATCTTTCATAATGTATCAGATAATAGTAGTGGCATTCCCAAGGTAAAAAAAGGGGTAATTTTACAAAAAATTTAATATCCAGCCGCCAAACTTGTCACATGATGAAAAAGAGTTATTCATGAATAAAGATACCCGGATACACTAATTCAAATTGGAGTGGCTGTTTTTTCCCTTTAAGTTTGATGTAATTGCGGTTACGTGCAACTTAACCTGTGACCACTAGGGGATTAAGGGCGGGGTAACAGGGGCACGTGCCCCGAGCCCCTCACATTTTGGGGCCCCACATTTGGGAATAATATATACCTTGCGTGTTCTAATACTGTGTCAAGTGTTCCTAAGCTGTACTACAGGGCCCCACACAATTGCGTGCCCCTCCCCCTCCCCCACACGCTTAGCCCGGCCCTGCATGTGACTTAACGTAAAATTTCATGACTCAGGCCCTCGTCTCAAGAACAGTATAGATTTACACTATTCTTATATTCGTCATGTCGGTAATTACATACATGTGAATCCTACATTACTAAGTGTAATGCAGTTATTATTTAAAGGCAATAGGCAGTCGCCCCAGAATTTAATTTGAAAAATCAGCAACCTCTTGCAAACCTCCTCTTATTGCATTACAAGCATCTCTGAAGACGTTTTGAACATAACTATTACAAACAATAGGTGAAGCAAAGAGAAATTCTCCTTGAATTTCAAAATTCACTTACAAAAATATTGTCACATGATCGAAATAGACCATTCATGAACCAGAGTGACGTGGAATACGATCTTTGATTGCGGTGACTGCATTTACCCTTTAAGTAGTTTCATGTTGGGAGATGTAGCATCTACTACGTTCTGTGTAAAATTAATTTCATTGCATATTAATGATGTATAAAATAGCATAATATTGTCACTTTTGACTACATTTTATTCCTTATGCAACTATTATTTACATGGTTAACTTTACGTGTTTTTGTACCAGTTTGACTGCGAATAAATTGTTTCCTCAATTTCTTCCAACTGGTGCTAAATCCTGTTTCTTGTTTCCACTATTGAGGTTTTGATTGCACCAATCCATTCGGTATATAAGCAACTGAATGAATCAGTTGTCCCGTATCGTGTGGAGTGCACAATCCGCTTATCTTCAAAGGGTCTTCTTCCCATTAAACGGCTGCAATTGTCTCGCGATTATGGTTACCCTCCTAGTTAACTTGTTAACCACGTCAATCAAAAAGTGTTTACGCTTGAGGGATCTTGAAATTGTGACGAGACTGCAGACTGATAGCCCAGCGATAAATGTCTTTGGTGCGTGATCCTCACTTCTCAAGTTAACTATCAATTGTTCAGGAAGAGATGGTAAACGCCAGCTACGCGGGTAGACAGATTACCGGTCTGCCTTCCCTGTCAAATTGGTAGGAAGCCCAAGTGAGCTATTTTGCCAAGTCTTCCTTTATATAATAAGAGAACGCAGCTGGAATTCTGATAGAAAAGTAAAACAGTTGTATTTATCCATTGTGAGAAAGAATTTTTAAAGATCGGCGTGGATAACAAAGACGGAAAGTTTAACATTGCAAAACCAATACTTTGTACACATCAATATGATGACGCTCTCACTAGAAGCATTGATGTTATTTTGACATGAAACCAATGTAGCTTATTTACTCAACAGGGATACTTTAAAATCCGTTAAAGGAACAAATCTTTGGAATTATTTGAATATCTTTTTCCGTTCTCAAGATATACCTCTCCAAATTTTTCATTTCCGAGAATTTTTAAGCTCTGCAAAACTATGATGAGGAGTGATGCACAGTGTCTGTATTTTCGTAATCCTTTACACCTGTGTTTTGTATTTTGTTGATATGTCTCGTTTCATTCTATGTTCACTTTATTTTGTCAAAGGGGGACTGCTTGTATAAGCCATTCCTTTTTCAGTCCTCCCCCACCTCCGATGTACAAGTTATTATCTCATTTTGTACAGACTGCTTGTGTGGAAATAAACTCAAACTCAAACTCAGTTACCAGGTAGTACTTAGTTTTGTGTTTAACATGGGAATTTTTAAAGCGAACTTATGCATCATCTCTTTGCAAAAGTAAATCATCGTGGCATTACAGCATTGTAGTTCATGTTTTTCATGATTAAAATGCACACACAATAAATGTCTTGTAATGGTCAATATTTGATGGAATTTTATGGGAATTACGACGTTTTTACTGATTTTCACATCAAATAAGCAGGTGTAAGGTTTACATGTCAACGAGCTTATTACTTCACAAAAATGATATAGAATTCTTTACAAAAGATTTTTAGAATTGGTACGATTTTCCGTATAGAGTTTTTGTAGTTTGCAAAGAAAGTTATAAACTTTCTAAAATATTCTGCAGAAATTCCTAAAAGAAATGTACACACTTTGCTGTATTAAAATCTGTCAGTAATTTCAATAAATACAGAATTTCAACTTTTGTGCAGAATTTATAGAGAATCGGAGAATTTCACAAATTTTGTTTAATATAAATTCTGTAGAAAAATTGAAATTGTAAGAGAGATTTCCCAGAGACTAATTAGAAAAATAGAATAGAAAAACATTTACAAATATTCTGTAGAATTTTTTTAAAATACACTTTAAGAAAGTATATAGATTACTTTACAAATTCTGTTAACTCAAGAGGAGTTTGAAGGAAGTTCTAAGTATTTTTCACAAAATAGTACAATCAGACAGTATTTTTGTAATTGCAGATGCAGATTTTGCTAGAATCGAAGATGACAACATTCTTATAGCATCTTCGTATTTTAGTTACATTAACGTCAAGATAATAAAGCATTACAAAGACAAATTTGCACAACCAATCATTTGAATGCGGAAGATAGGGGGTTTCCCATCATGCAATGAGTTTTCACTGCTATCTCATAGTCAGTATCCAGCAGCATTATTTAAAGATGTGACTTACACCAATAAATCGAGAAAATTTCCTCTGATTTTTTTTTTTTTTTTTTTGAAACGTTCATACGTGTCAGTGGAATCTGCCTTAAATGGTACCTTTTGTCTAAAATTTCAAAATAACATGCTACAAAGCTTGACAATGCATCCAAATCTCCCATCTTCACAGGACATTCCTGAGCTGAGGTATAAAATGTTGACACTTATTGACTCAATTCAAAAAGAGAGATTGCACAAAAATTTGGGATGTCATTCTTGTACTACATAATAACTGTATTTGTTTTCCTTTTTTTTTCGAAAGACACTGCACCTTGTGCCAAAATGTGATCACTGTCTTACTTTCATGGGATGGCTTATATGTAAGCTTCTTCCATAAAACATGTTGTGTAAGAAAACAGGAAATGTTTCAAGGTCTTATAACCATCTTCATTTTAAAAGGAAATAAAAGCAGGTAATGTGAATTGTACAAGAAGGACATCACAACTAATTGCGCAATTGATTTTTTCTCAAATTAAGTGGATAAATTTCAACATTTTGTATCTCAGCAACGGAATAAGCTATGAAAACGGGAGTTGAGAGAATGAAATTCGTTTTCCAGCCTCTAATTTGTATATTCTTGTAATTCTAGACTTGAGGCACACTTCAAATACATAACTGAATTTAAAATACGTTACTGACGTACCCATTACGTTATCAATAGGTATCAATCCATCGAAAAGAAGACCTAGTGCAACTTAGGTAGCAACAACCATAAATATCTTGAGGTAAAATTCGTTCAATTTTTTGTGATGTTTTGTATCGTTGATGAAAATACTCGAGAAAACATAAACCAAACGCTTAAGACTTTCAGTTCATATAGAGTGGTTTGTAGTAATTGCGCGATAATTCATGATATACCGTAAGCTTTAATGGAAATCATACGTGCACGACAATACTTCCAACAGTAGGCAGCTTTTTTACCTGAAATCTGTTTCAATCATCTTCTGTCACAAGTCGTCCTCGCAAATCCTTCACAAACTACCAAAATTCTGGCACTATCCGGACGCTTCGAGCTTCACTGTAATTAATATTGCTGTGCTTATCATCAATACCGTCTCATACATATTTATCGGTGAGGGGTTTGCAATTGCTCCGACCGTGCGTGTTTAAAGTAGTCATTATGAAAGAGTACAGTACTGCAAGAATGCGTAGCAGAGAAATTCAGGGAAGACGTATTTTATGAAACTTCATGAAAGATTAAACCAGGGAATTGTCCTAACAACTCCCTGATTAAACAAATTATCAGACAGAAGACTCGCCATCTAATTGGCGGATACATTTTCTTAGGGATTCAAAGTTTCGGGGCAGAGTCTGCACTCAATTGTTGTTATGGAAATGGCTTTTCAACAGACTCATTCATTGTTTAAAAACAAAGACCTCACTGCGTGTCGGTAAAAGAGTTTGTAAGGCGCGCTTACACTGTCGTCACAATGCAAAGTAGATTCCAATTCGTCTACTTTTTACGTGAAATCGCACAACACCTAACATACACGTATGTGTTCTTGCACATGCTCTATGCCAAGTAATGCCAATAAGTGACGTAACCGTGAACAGTTTAATACAACATTTCGGCGTGGTTCGCGAGCGTTCGTCAAACTTCTACTTCACATCTCATGACCATTATTGGGGCAATTATACATTATTCTCACAAAAACACTTTTTCGAAAATAGAGGTGCATCTCCATCCTCTGTAGGGGCCCGTATCAAAAAAGGATCTTAGAGCAATCTAATATCAAGAATAACATAAACGGTAGCATTCATAGCTTGTATTTGTCCTTTCACATTTTCGTGTAACGGGTGTCATGCCACTGCCAAAATATAACTGAATAATGAAAATTCAAAGCATGAAATTAATTAAAAGATTTCCCGAAGATACTGCAATTTTGGGTCTAAGCCCCCTTACTTTAAGAAAAATTTCTCAGTTGGAGGAGTTGTCATCTTCCACTAAGACAACATAACCTTCCGTTACACTCAACCACAACAAGAAAAAAGTCACAAAATTAAGTTTTTAGTTTATGATCATTTCGAAAATTTGCGATAGCACCATTTGATGCAAGCCATCTTAAATTAACAAAAATTTCTCAAATGTGAAGGGGATACCCTTCCCCCTTAAAACCCTTCCCCAAGACGTCACATACACTAGGTGACAAAGAAGGGTCCGCCCGGATGCAAACTACAGCACGGGTAAAGGATATGCACAATTCACACCGACCATCTAGGTTTATTTTGGGTGAGTTTACGGTATCATCTTCTGTGGTGCCCCCAATAACCAACGTCTGGTGGCACCACTGGTTAAGCTAAGCGTCTCAAAATTAGGCTTATTCATAGTTCAGCGTTATACAGTAACATTTGCTTTTGAAGCCACAGCAAATTTTCACAGTAGGCCTACAACAAAATGCTTACCGTTGCTTTGAAAAATCGATACATATCGCCGTGTATTTTACCGATGTAGCCTATCTATGGTAAGACCCTCAGTGAATCGATTTAGAGACTAGGTGGGTCCGAAACTTACAATACCAGAAAAGTTCAGAAGTATTTTGAAAAATATTCATTTTAGCATCCTTTCTTACACAGCCGTGTTTTATAGATAAATGTTATTGCACTTTTCAGTTGAATACCATTGCATTGTGGTAAAAATCTTTTATAAAGTCAATTGAGAAAGTAGTGGTCCAATTGTAGTAAATTCTATTTGAATCGATTTATTAAAGGTTTACAAGAAGCATTTGTTTAAACCCTAAATTCAATTTTACGAGGCTTTTCGAATTTTCCGCAGCGTTCAACAACACCACATATTGAGAAAAACCCATTTGTGGTCACTAAAAAAAGCCATCATCGGACTAAACCCTCTGATCGGCCTAAACTATTACTAATCAGATAGCCATAATCCCCGTGACGCACGGTCAATGAAGTTGCTTGGCTATTTCGTTGTGAGGTCTCCCTCGAGATCCCGAGCGGGAGGGTACTCGCGTTGAAAAATTTAATGACAATTTCGTCAGCGTATAATCACATTTGTCTAATTGTAAAGTGTCATTAACCACACCTAGAGTGTTATAGCAACACTTTACGTGGGTTTAAGAAATAATCTATATTGCCCTTCTATGCCAAGAAAAGGAATATCGAATTAGCGTTTACAGAAAGAGTAATGGGAAGATTTTTGAACTTGACCAAGTCCTTTTGTGTAGTGCGTGGAATACCGACAAAGGAGCACGGTAACCATGGATCATTGCATATATCTGAACAGTGGAATCGATAAGACGAAAGAGTTGACAGGATGGATGGACCCACAAAATGTTTATGAGATGGGGCCCCTAACAAAGAGGGGAGCGAGACAGAACCAGAAATGCAAGCAATTTATGCGCGCAATTTCACGCTGATTTCGTCTTAGGTATTGTGGTTCTACAATATTTCGGAGAAATGATGAAAACCCACAAAGGCCTTGATGGTATAAAATAAAATAAAAGGCTGTTTTACATGAGTTTTCTAGAGCTTGCTGCTCCCCTGTATGCGTTTATGAGGATTTTACAACGTAACTAGACTCCGGTGTGATGGTGACGTAACTGGCAACCGGAAAAAAAGGACTAAGACAGTTTCATAATACTGTGTAGCTATATTTTTCTTATACCAAAACATAGTCTTCATTTCTAAACGTTCTCCCGTCTTCTTCACTTTCGTTGTGATTACAGTCTGGCATCATCTTTCGCACGCCCGTAGCTAAGAGGGGGCAGGGGAGAAGCCCCCTGAAATTTTTGCTCCATAGAAAGTTTCAAGTTGCCTTTGACTTAGTACATTTTTACACATCACAAGAGTATCTTAAGTGTAAAATTATAAAAAAGATTCGTTCTAAAAGTTGTAAAATGAATGTTATTGGTTCAACTCCAATTTTAACAAGACATTCATGTATAAAGATAATAAATATTTAAGTTTATTCACACAATTTCATATGGTATGTTGCGCATCAATTTTGCGGGTCAATGTGAAGCCCCGTCTTCTCGATCATAAATTTGTCCATGAACATTGTCTTACAAATGTATGACAATGTTTTACAGATTCCCGCTTAGATTATGCAGCTTAAGCGTACTATATGCGTAATAGTCATGCATCATATAATGCATCCCCAAACTCCTTAGACTTAAAATGTTCTAAATTCTCGATTTTTGTTAAATATCCCTTTAATCGAGTAATACGCATGTTTAGGCGATGATTTCTCTTACTACGACAATAAATAACGGCCGAATGATGAGAATAGACCGAGAAGTTATCAAATGTTTTGAACATTTGTTGAAAAGATGAAACATGCAGCTAAAATTTAAACACCGTCATACATGTTGAGCGACGATCAACTCTGCTAGGAAGCCCGTCTACACGATCATACATTTGTTAATACACAGATGTATGATGAAATTTTGAACAAATATACGATCGTGTAGACGGGGTTTTACACTACTCAGACAACTGTATCTGTTTTCTTCGCTCTGTCTAAAGGCTTTGCATTTTTCTTCCAAAATGTTATAACGACCATTATAAAATGACTCGACAATGAGAAACCTCTCTCAGAACACTGAGTAATAAGAACCTTTTCCAAGGTCATTTAAACACCTATTTTTTTTCAAAAAGGAAACAAGCACATTCAGTTTTCTTTGTGCAAGGAGGTAGGGGTAAATTACTTCATGGCAATGGGGCTATTTCAAATTAGGTAAATAACTTCAAAATTTTGTATCTCAGCTGAGCAACTGAATAACCTATGAAGATGAGAATTTGACCAATAAAATTTATTTCGCAACCTCTGAAATATATTTATTTCAAATTTCAGACCTAAAAGAAGGGGTTAAGCTTAAATGGAGTTTTGATTTATTAGAGGGGTATCGTACTTAATCTAATATTCCTGGTGAAATTTGCTATAAAATCCGATGCATGGTTCTCCAGATAACAGAAAATAAAGTTGGGACAGTTTTCGCCCCAAGTGAACTTGAAGCAAGCATATGTTGCATCGTCATCGTCACCCAGGAGCGTATCCAAGAATTTTCAATAGAGTGGCGAAAGGTTTGATTGATCGCTGTCCTGGGGAGGGGGTCAAACCCTCCCCTTTGGAAAAAAAGAGGGCGGAGATGCAAAATGGTGCTATATTTGAAGCATTTTGAAGCATTTTCTTTTTTGCCTCAACTTTTTTTTCAAGCATGACGACCGCAATGGCCCAAGGGAGGGGGGTGTTAGGGAGCTCTCTTTTGTTTTTCTTTCAATTTTACAACGAATTTTCCTACAACATTTTGTTATCGTAATGTGAATGCATTAGAGGCATGTAAATTTTACAAACTTAAAGTACCCCATGGGAAGCTCAGATCTCTGGTGACTCCTAGGTGAAAACAACAAATTGAAGAACAAAGGGAAAAAAGCGTTGCTCATGAAGGAGATAACCTAACCCCTGCTTGCTTCAAACTCACTTCAGGCCACAAATGTAGCAACGTCGTTGGCCGATTTCTCGGAACTGTTTATAAAACTTCATCACAGTCGTTAGATTTAATTCCTCTTTCACATAACAAAAATAATATAATGCTTAAGTCGTTCCTTCAAGGTGCGTTTTAAAATTCACGTTGTTTCAGTACATTTTTCTTTTCATCCTCCAATGAAGGTAGAGAAGTCGATATAAAAAACAGCATCAGACTTACTTATATTTTACGAAAAAATAAAATCAAAAGAGAAAAAAATGAAAGAAGAAGAAACAAAATAGATGAAAGATATGTCGTCTGTTGATTCTAATTTTGATACATTAATTAAGCCTCGTCTATCTTTTTGTATTTCCCCACATGTTTATAGTATTACATACATACTTTAGGTAAAACAAAGAATATATATATATATATATACACACATATCGTATATAATAAAGATTACATTTTTTTGTCAGAACAACTATCAATGTTGAAGTCTAGACCTTAATATGCGAGACCGAGAACTATCCCCGAGACCGAAACCCGCTTCCGAGCTCTTGAGGATCGAGTCCAAGACCTGAAAAGGGGGTTTTGAGACTATCTAGAGACCTGCGACAAGGCAACCTGGGACCTTACTATTTGTAATGGCAAGCGCACACCATACGAATTAGACTGTTCGGTGAAAGAATTCTTAATGACAATTACAATTAAATCCTTGGCCCTACAATCTGTATTTTGGGAAACTTGCAGAATCCTCTTGAAAATTCTTGTATACTGATGTGAAATCTTGGCACATGTATTACTGAAACAAATTATACGCAAACTCATGAAAATTAACATGCAGAATTCGGAAGGAAAATGCTTAATTTACGTAATGTTACTGCAATGAAAGTGGGCGAACCCTTAAATTGAAGTTAAAAAATACACATGTAAGTTACTGTTTTGATAGGCATAGTATGTTATTTGGCTCTTGCTGATGTAGCGTCTTTGCCGTGTTTGTTTGATTTTCCTTCTTAATTTTTGCTGCGAACTTGAAGAAATGTTTTACTAAAAGTATGGTTCACCTCCGTACATAGCCCCCAAAGATAAATGGACAAAGTGTTCAGTAAAGTTGGTTGCCACATACATCAGTTATGTTCTAGAATGCAGGTTTCTATATCCTTGTTTTCGATTTTTATTCAGATTGGTTGAATTTGAACAGCATGTAAACACATAAGAAATCTAGATTCTCCCACCTTATGTTAACATTTGTGTAATATATCTTCCTTGCTTAACTTAGCAAAGAGTAAATATATATAGCTAAGCAGAATGTACATAACGGTAGGTTCATACTTTGAAATTTTCACACGATTTCAAGCTATATAAGGACCATATATCAGTATATGGCCATCCTTTATTCCTTCAGGTAAACCACAGACTTAGCTCGGAGTTGAACAGTTTTCAACTTTTATAGCTTTATAGCTATACTAAAGTATCACATGTATGACATGAAATATCTTAAAAAATCAGTGCAAGAAGAGGTTTGATATCTGTGAATGTTCTCACGGGGGAAGCAGACTCTTTGCTGGCGCCCTCTTCCAGATAGTTTGGTAAACGAGATATATCTCTGGTGCGCAGAGAGACAACAGACACAACGCAGGTAATCTCCTCGCTAGCATCTCATCCGTCTTTAAGACAGCTTTAATTTTCTATTTTTTCTTGACACTTTCCTTAATTGAATTAGAATATTGAGCAAAGTACAAAGAAAATGCACGGTAATCTTAATCAATGCACGATGCACACGTCTGGCGGTCGAGTTAATGAGCCAGCATCGAACGCAAACATCATCCCCTGCTTCCCCGTCTCTCTTGCAGTGTCACGTTCGGGAGGTGAGCATTGTTGGAGTTCTGCTTTCCAGTAAATTCCCTCTTTCCTCTCGGCTCTCCACAATCGGGTGACACTATTTACTCTATTACAGGCCTAATGGAGAATCAAGGATCTCCACGGGAGCGCTAAACAAACTCATTTGCAAATTAAACACGTGCCAATATATTTACAGACGGGCAACTTTGAAATGTATCTTTTTTCTAAGACTTTATTTTTTGGTCGGACAGGTATAAGCAATTTGTAATCACATTTCCGTGATTCAGCTAAAAGGGAAGTAAACTTGCAAGTTTTTTTTTCTGTTCTTTTTAACCATTTTCTTATTTTATCACAGCTTTTGTAGCATTAATCTGAACCCTTCAAAGCATGATTGAAACATTTAATTTAAGTTTCTTTCGGGGTTCGCTGACAGAGCCGAGCGTGACAGAAAACGACACAAAAAATTAACAAGAGGCCCAGCGTATTTTAATTGAAGGTATAACTGTTGCTATGGTAACACTTTGAGTAAATGCTTGCCAAGTTCAACAGTTTGTCCTCCATAGTCATCGAATTAGTCCAGTAATCTAATGATATGCTGATACATGCTGTATAACATTAACAGATGCAGGTAGCACGCTTGTAATTGATATATTTTACCTGTCCTGGTAAAATTAATTGAGAGGCGCCTTTTACTATTTACAGTTATCGGTGACGTGCCATGTTGCCACTTTTGTAACAGTCTGCCAAGGTAGCGAGCGTACCGCCACTTTGTCAAAATCATTTTTTTAGTGACGAAGTTGGCCTTATTTAGATAAAACTCTGTATAAATAAACACACAGTAGGCTAAATTCATATTATGTCGACAAAATTACGTAGGCTGGTGTGATTTGATATAGGCCTAGATCCAGGTTTGTCAAGTTTATCCAGCCGGAATGGGTAGAGGCGGGCAAGGTACGGACGCGAAAGTTTACGGCCAGGATCTTCCCAAGCAAAATCTGAGACATTGCGATCACTTGGTGTCCTTGTTCCATACGTCATCAGGGAACTTTTTTTGAGTGAAACCCCCGGATGTAATATTCGGGAGACATTCTTGTCTTGTTATGTATTCTTCGTGCGTAACTATCCTGCGGGGCGTCAGTTTGCTCCCTCATTCTGGCGTCACAAACCAACCCTACGCCCTAGGTATATCTCACTGATTTAGGGAGACTACAAACGGCCTACTATGCAGACCTGCAAGTGGGTCAACGATAAACCATTCTTGTAATCGAAAAGCGACCTATTTTGTTATTTCTTCTGTATAGCTAGATTGAGTGAAACGTTTTCAACGACCAATCGGTAGTATTTCTTTCAATAATTTTCATGCAAGGTACATGATACCACTTATGAAATCCGGCTGGTATACGATCACAGGTGTATGAAGCTGTTCTCGACTGGGGCTGAACGTTGTTTCAGACTGCCGTCCTAGTCTGAGGAAAGGGGAGGGGATTTCCCCCTCCCTTTGGAAAATTTTTGGATACTTGTGGGTCCTTAGATACAATTTGGTGCAACAAATTGGGTTATTTTTAAGAAAAATCACTGCAAATTTTTAATTTTTTCACAGAGAAAACGAATAAGGCCGGGGGTTTTGTTCTTAAATTGAGGGGCGCATGCATTTTTTACTGCCTTTTTGGGAAACATTTAACTTGGTCACCAGAACATGCTTTAAAATCCTAAATTCCGTGTTTCCTATGTTTTAAAGTGTAACCTAGAATTTTAAGAAGACGTTTTACAAACGATGAATAAAAGAAAGTCAGTGGCTCATCTCCTATCTTTTGCAATACATCTCTGCACCGAGATAGAAAGCAATGAAATTTACTCACTTCAAATATAAGAGTAAATTATTTGTGGTGTCATTTTTGTGCCTTTATAATTACGGCCCCTCTTTTTTCTTAAGTATACCAAAAACAGCACAGCTTCTTCCTATTGTTACAGAGTGTCTAGACTACGTCTACCCACTCACCGAAAATTGTTTGCAAAAATGCTTCTTTTACCAAGGTCATCTACTCTTTTTAATTTTGAAGAAGACATAAGAGAGTAGGCGTATTATGAAATTTGTACTTGGTATGTTATAAAAATGACGTAACCAATGACCAAGCAACTTTCTGTCATTTAAAATGAAACATATAAACTTCAACATTTAATATTTATGCATCGAAATAAGCCATTCAAATGGGACTTGCACCACATTCCAACCTGTAAGATATAATACATTTTCGTTTTAGACTTAAAGAGAACTTCAACGTGAGCCATAGGCGTAGGAAGCAGGGGGCTGGTGGGGGGCTCAAAATGCGGTGGGCGGCCCTCAATCCAAGGACAAAAACCAATTATTTGTTTCCTCTGTAAACAATGTCAAAACTTTGCAGTAATCCTCCTTAAAATTTGCCCAAATGTTGCACCAAATTGCATCTAAGGATATTAAAAAAATTCAAAAATTTCCAAAGGGAAGGGGTTACTTCTTCCCTTAGACCAGGGAGGTGATAGCCTTCCGCTAAGCTGCTTCTTATCCCAAGGAATATTCTCCACTGCTGAAGACAATAGCGTACCAGCTATTCCAAACAATCTACTTAGCATACATGTAATTTAAGAATGTGAATGTCAAGCCTTTTTATCCGCCACTATCCTGTGCAACACTCTTTTACATTCACTGATGAGCACGCATCTTTAGCTAATCAATTTGGCCCACGTACATTTAGAGTTATAGTTTGAAATAACTTCTTTTAATAAAGTAGGACGACCGATCTCTAAGTTTAGCCTGACATGACTCCAGATTGGTTCTGTGTGTATTCCTTTTGTCCTTGAAACAGTTGCAAACCACAATGGAATAAGTTTGGATAAGTTGAGGTGGGTAATATTATATGTCGTAAGCAGAAATACTAAAGAAATACTCAATACTTATACAAAATGTGGGAATTAGGGAAGGTAACTTGGGGCAAAATGGCAACTCAAAATCTGAAATCTGAAGAATTTCATAATTTAGCAAAGAAACTTCAAAACTTCTTATTTATGTGGCAAATGTAACTCTTGTTGAAACACGAGTCCAACTTTGTATAAAAACTAGATATGGTTAAAGCTGCTTGAGAAAACAATTTGTATTGGGGATGTAATTTTTATTTATATAGGTTTGTGAAACGAAAGGGTATAGAATGGTGAGTGGTAGTCTGTCTCCATGGACAGGTGACCAATTTAGTCTCACAATGATGGTCTACTTGGGACTCGTTTTGTAAATCAAACATTAGAGTTAACTGCGTTCCATTGTTAGAATTGTATGAGATGGTAGCAATCACAATGCACTGTCAAAGGGTATAGAGTGTATGAAGAATTACGAAGAGAATCGTGGTTCAATCTTGCCTACGTAGCAGGATGTGCGGCGTATTCCTTATGCAGTCATATCCTAGGGAAAAATTGAAGCGGTACTGAGCAGATATAGTCCGCTTCGCGGAGTAGTTTCAATCGTGTCTTTCTACACTGACCAAATGAACTCTGATGTCCTTCTATGTAAGGGTGCCTACACATGGTAGACCGAAACTTGCAAATTTGTGCCCACGGGTTTGATTTCCTGCAGTCTTGGGTGCCTTGAAATGCCATATTTTACTTCAGACCCAACCATGGTAGGGCAGAGGTCCGTAATGGTCTCGTCTCACGCCCACACGCATTCACTTCATGTGAAAAATTACTGGATCCTCCAGTATCCGGCTATTATAACTTCTCATGCATGACTTTGCCGTACTGTAATAATTGCAAATACACCCCCTCATAACAGTTACGGTCTGCTCTATAAGCACTCCTGCTGGCAGTCGGTGGTGAACTTGAAGCCGATGTACAAGTTAACAAAACTGTCACTTTGAAAAAAAACTAAAAACTATACAAAATGTCATTTGGCCAAAGAAACTTGTTATTGTTATTTTTAACCAAATTTGCCAAATGCCACTTATAAAATATTTCTTAATATTTGATCAAATATTACTCTTTCACTATTGTTCGTATTACCTATATCAACCTCTTTATAGCTATCTTCCATCTTGGAGTGTCCTCGCTTATTCATTTACACTATACTGGCCGGTATTATTTACATCATATCTTCATTCTGTGTCCTGTGAAGTTGCATAAATTACTTCACTCAAACAGTCACACAGTTTCCAACTTTAACAAATAATTCTTTCTTGAAACGTAACAACGAATAAAGGTGCGATGTTGTTTTCCTGTGGGGGATCCAGAGGGGTGCCGTGGGTGCACGTGCACCCCCGAAAACAAATTTCATCTAGTCTTGTGTTTAAATTGAAAATTTATCAATTGTGCCTTTAATATTCTATCGCAAACATCTCACTGTTGCTCTCCTTACTTTGATATAGAAACTCATACACCATTTTGTTTAATGTAAGTCCCTCAGATGGACGACACTCTTCAACAATGGGTGAGTCTAGTGTACCCCAAACAAAAATCCTGGATCTACCCCAGTTTCCTAATACCTCTCATTGACAGACATTAGGTAAGGGTTCTTGTTAACATTTAAACAATATATTCCAAACGAAAAAGGATTACTTGTCGATAGGTATTTATTATGGGAAAAATTGTGTTCAGATCACTAGCATTGCCAAAGGAGATAACGGGTGGTCATTCCCCACCCCCCCCCCCACAACTTTTGGTCTCCTGGAGGTTGGCCGTTACATTTGCTGGTGGATTTTGTCGACGGTACATCCATGCATATTAGAAATATGCCAAAAGGAATCTTGTATGTGTTTTAAAACCAGGAAAATGTTTTAATCGCTCGATATTGATTTGAAAGTGTTTTTGCAGCGCGTTTGGTGCTCTCTCGTGGCTTTTTCTATTACAAAATAAAAATATACCTGACGTTTAACACATTTTCCAAGCAATAATAAAAGCATGGTTAGGACCCATGGGATCGTCATTGAAAGCTTGCATTATGTATGGGTGTAATATTAATTTCTTGTCTTTAAAATGATTGAATGGCGTGGGCTTCGCTACTCCAAGGAGTTCGAGATCGACCTGCACCTGCCCAGTTCCAATGAAACATGTTGATATTTACAAGGACAGATAAATTATCAACAGTTAATTTACCTATGCCTTGTCCCCTTCTGCGCAATCTTCAGATGTCTAGAGGGTAGCTACCTCAATGCCTTTGCTTCACCTTTACTCTCTTTACCTGTAGTTATTCGGGGGAGGGGGCATGTATACCAAACATTTATTCACCACATGTTATCTTATATGCCAAGCTTTGAACGCCCTCAGATATTGAGGCCACGGAAGTAAGGTTCTTGGATAGTAATTTCTTCATTTCTTGTACAAGCTTTCAACTTAGATGAAAAGTTTAACTGCAAACGTTCACTAATCAGATCAAATCAATCAAAGCATTTATGTTCTTGTATCACAATGTGTGATTCTGTATCGTGGGACTAGAAGGTTTAGTAAAATTTGCGAATATTATTGGAGGTAAGAAAATGTGACTCGGTATTTTGTTCTAATGTCTTGTCTCGGACTCGAGGCAAGAAGCTTCGCAAATATTTTGAGCATATGATGCACTTTTCATTGCATTTTTCCATAAACTTTCAACATTGTTGGCTGAATACACTGGGGGCATAACGCAAAATTTCCTATATTTCAGGTAAATTGGCTTTCGAATTTTGGCAATTGTTTGCGTGCTGTTACATTCGATACGAAATGCCATAATGCCAGCCTCAATCATCACACTTCCTCTTTTAAATCTTAGTCAGTTAGTGGCGTAGCAAAGGTCCACAGTGTCCGAAGGGAAAGGATATTTTGAGCGCATTTGGTGACATTAGGTCATCATCTCGAATTTCCTTCGTGACTTCTAAAATCTGCGTGGCCATGCCGAATGCTTCACTTGTTTTATATGCGGAGAAGGCAGAACGTCTTTTCCCGGGGTCACCCTCCGCCTCCTAAGATTTCGCTACGGTACTGTTTGAAGCACATTCCCCATGCTCTCAATCACTATGCCGTCTTTCCTATTTAGTTACAATATGTCTTAAAAGAAGTACAATGAAGAGCAAATAATAGCAATATAAAACTGCTAGAAAAATTCATTTTATCATTTTATCATTTTATTATTATCATTTCTAATCCACAATTGCCCTTCTGAAGGACATACTTAAAAACACGAGAAAAGAACATTTACAATCGGACAAAATATTTACATTCCTAAGAATCTGATATACATTTATGCTACCTTCATTCTATTAATGTATATGACGAAACTTTATCTTTCTTATCGTCCAAATATTGATTTCTTTGTATTTTGTTTCTTAATTCGTTTTCAAAAAATGAAGCTGATTATCTAAATAAAAACTTAAATTATCGTTTGTTCAAACTAGTATATAATTACATTACAGATACGGAATTACAGAATCGATTCAAGAGTTCGTTTCAAGAAAAAAAATAAAAAAAATACACACAAAGTATCAAATTAGTCGTTCGGTGAATGAAGCTCTCCAAATCCTTGCGAAAACCAAGGACGATCTGAGAAAGTCATGCTGTACGAAAACAGTGACTTTTGTGTTTGTTGATAATAAAAGTTAATATTGTGTTGGATTCGTCCACTTTAATTTTTGGCGAAGGGGTGGGTGACTGGAGGGAAATGGGGGGGGGGGAGGCACAGGGGTGAACTGGAGGTTACTAAATAGCCACTTACGTAGCAATAAGACTTATCATTAAGTAATTCTAAACATAACACTGATGGGGTAACCCAACGTAAAAAAGCGCCGTCATGTTTCAGAAGGCTTCTAGGATCGGAATGAGCTGGAACGCTTCAGCTCTCAGACTATCTCATACTAAGGTAACGTTGGCCTTCCTCAGGCACAGCTAGTGATATTATAATCAAAGAAAAATTCACACTTAAAAATTATTGGGGACAGTAGCCCCCAGCCTCCTCCTCCTCACCCCACTGGCTTCAACGGGCCTGGAAAGAAGTGTTGCGTCAGACCTATAGGGTTATATGATTATACAATTTTCATAGCAAACGCGAGGAGTAGTAAAGAGAAACACATTTTTTCAAATAATGTGACCGTTTTCCAAGTAATCACTTGTCTTTAATGAAGGGTTATTGAGAACAGTGTAAAATAGCACCGTGTTTTTCAATTATCCTCAGGTACTCCATTAGCCCTCTCACTTTCTCTCCTAAATTCGAAGTGGCAAATCGAGACGACAGAGGGCGTTCAGCCCCTTAGAATTTCAGGCTAAGTTACGTTATTTTAGACAAACCATTATCTCACATTGTGATTCATCACATTATTTTATGACGGAATTGGTTCAAAACTACTCACTCCTAAAAAAATTATGTGTGAAAATTTTTCAAAACCACTCAAGGAGCTGTTTCTTACTTAACCCAACCCTCAGGTGCTTTGCGCCCTCAGTAGCTATGTACCTCAGTTTACTCAGCTTGTGGCGTATCCATTCAAACTTGCTCGCAACTTCGTGTCTTTCAAGAGACGAGTGACATCGACTTTGCCGATAATCTTACTTGAAAAATATTCTACCTCTCAAATACGAATGAAAGATACAACAAATGTTTTTTTCATAATCAATGAATTATGGAGGTGTCACTCTATGTACAACCTTCATGAAAAATACAGTCATAACCTCTTTTAAAAACGCTTAAAACGTCACAAAATTTAAAGCTACAGATAGCGTACCACTATCTGACTATAATGATTCCATATACTTTGGCTTACACAAAAAAATGTGGTTCATTTCTTAGCCTCTGCCCGCTTGAAGTTTTCAACAGGTACCAGCTACCCATCATAGAGACCTCGCAAGTAAGCCTAGGCCTTCCACAATGTTTTCAAATGTGTGCATCGTGGCTGTTGGAATTTGGGCCAGGAGAGCTTCTACAATAAGTAATTCCTGCTTTGCAACTTCACTAAAAATGCCATTTTTACAATAAACGGAAGAACTTGATGTAAAATACCTAAATACATTGAGTTTTCCATTTTTACAGAGTGAGCACTTCGACGTATTTGATGCAACATCCACAGACAAATTGAGCACATACCTTCAATTCAATGAAATTTAAATTATTTTCTTGTTTTACAGAGATAACGAGTTGAAACAAAAATGCGTGGATAAAAAGCATACTATGAGCAGCAACATGGCTGCAAGCTTAACTATGCCGCCAAAAAAATGTTGAATCGGTTGATGGCGCTCCCTGTCTGTGGACAACTTAATTGAAAGTCATAAACTGGGGGGATAGAATTGTTGTAGTCACAGGGGACTAGGGTAGAGCTGGGTTCACCCGACGGGGTGGGTGGTCCACGATTCCGACTGGAGGTCAACAACCCGAATATCCCGTCATTGTCGGCAAACTCTCGCATGCCGAACATTTTGGGTTTTAATTGAAACAAATTTGAAACTTTTGGGTTATCATTGTAGTAACTATGGAAATTTTGTTTCATTGTTGAACAAAATTTGAAAAATTGGGATTTTGCTAAATATTCTGCACATGTAAATCCTGAGACGACTGGTCCAAGGCTGGGCTTACATTTATTGTACCCATTAAGGTTCTCCGATAAAATTGGAAGATTTCTCTGACCGGAAAGGGAGGGGACAATCTTCTCAAATAGGGGCTTGGCTCCCGTGGGGGTAGTGAGCATTTTCTCTCAACTTCCCCCTTCACGTTTGCAATTGAAACGGTACAAAAACATTTTATAGCATAACAATTGTAGCTATCCAAGTACATTTGCACCCGAGGAAAAAATGTCCCGTACCCCCTTCAATACGCCACTGGGAAAGGAACAAGACTACTGTATCCACTGTCCTTTACAATGACGACGTGTCGCAGCATTTTGACTATTTCAGATCACATTGAATGAAATGGGTGGACTAACTACCATCCAGACTAGTAACAATCTGTTCGTAAATGCGAACATTTCGGCAGGTTACAGTTTCTGGCCAGGAAACACTCTTTCAGCTGCTACTTCAGCTATTATCGTTTTCCAGTTGCCCTCGAGCATTGCCTTCATCGTTGGAAGCAGCCACACCAGTATTCCGTCCACCCTGCCCTGTCTCTGTATCTCGAATCGACGAGTTTGCACAGTCTGTCTCTTTAGACTCGGAGATCGACGGGAGCAGCAGGGGTGAATGTGTATGAGATTCCCCTTCCTCTGGAACGAACGGTGACAACTTCTTATCATCCTGTCGCGTACTTTCCATGGACTTTTTATGCATACCTAAAGGGGAGAATCGTATAGAGTTGTGGTGATACATAGCTCCATCTGTAATGTAAGGGAGATTAATGGCAAGTTTAAAATATCCTGAAGTGCGGTGTCCAATCTATTAAAATATGAAATAGTATCATGGAAGATAAACAGGGAGGGACAACAAATTTAGCTAATTAGAGTTGGTGATGGGTGAACCTTGCAATCGTTCAGTAAATGGAAAATCACTAATCAGTATTAATATCCGACATGGATTACTAAACGCCTCCAAAAGAAAGTATTTCCGGTAGTACAGAATATTAGATGCTTTAAAGCCCTGCTAGTTCCTAAGTGTCATATGCGATAAGTGCTATGACCCAACCTATAAACTACAACATTCATCACCGCACGTTTTTATGATTGATTGCGACCAATTGGTTGTCTTACACCATTTGAAGAGGAAGTAACTGTTGCATGTTGGGATGAATGAACCAAGAGAATCGTGATAGGAAAATAAGCAATAATGTTTAACATGCCTTTAAAAATGGTACTGCTCCTTGACATAAATTAAGGCCTGCTTACATGTCAGAATGTGTGGATTTTTCCATGAACTATTTATTGGCATGTTTAATTTCCTGAAAGGTACTTTACATTCAACCTTTATTCTAGAAAATGATAGTAGCGGTAAATTTCGGGCCTTTTCATGAACGCCATGTTCACTCACCTAATAGCCAAGGCGCACAACATTCCCCGCCGTCTTCCTGGGCGGATTTCAAAATACTCTCCGGAAGAGGTAAGGAGTGGCGCACCATTGCACCATAGAGACCGTACTCAGCCATGACGCTACTGCGTCCCCAACATTTTTCCCTCTTACGCCATTTAGCCCTTCGATTTTGGAACCAAACCTGTATAAAAAAAAATGAACATATTAAAGTAAATTTGTAATAACGTTTGACTTGCAGTGCTATTCATAACTGATATTCTGAATATTTGTCTCTTAATATATGAATCTTATCGGTTACGAGGTTACGAACATTACGGTAACTCCATGGGCGTCACCAGATATTTTTAAAAGGGGGGGGGGTCGTATTTTGTGTGAAGAAGGGAGTTATTGCTGCCGCAGCGGCAATGCTCGTTCGTAGTATAGCGAGCACTACGGCGTGGAGTCCAGAGGTGAAGCCTTGGTAGGGTTCGCCCCCGGAAGCTCTAAGGAGTTAGACATTTCAAATGCTTATAATGAGGTGAAATTATCGTCAATATAGCTTGTTTGATAATACCAAAAATATGATTTCTTATTCATATAAGAGCAAAACGTGAACCCATTTTAAGTCTTAAAATGACAATGGCATTAGAACGTTTTTCTTTTAAAGTTGGGGGCCTATCATGGGAACCATGGGCTTGGTAAAGGGAACCAATTGGCAGGATCCAGAGGCAAAGGATTCCCTGGACAAAAACACTTGGAAGCTAGTGGAATATAATGGAATATTCAAGATTAAAGGGAAAATGCAGTCACCCGAATCAGAGTTAGTTTGCCCCGTCACTCTAGTTTATGAATGGCCTATTTTGATCATGTGACAATATTTTTGTTTGTGAATTGTGAAATTCAAGGAGAATTTCTCCTTGCTTTACCTATTGTTTTTAATAGTTATGTTCAAAACGTCTTCAGAGGTGCTTGTAATGCAATTAGAGTAGATTGCAAGAGTTTCCTGATTTTTCAAAGCAAATTTTGGGGCGACTGCCCATTGCCTTTAAGGAGGTAAAAATAGCTAATTTTAAGATATCAAATCATAGAAAAGTTTTAAGCAAACTGAACTTTGCAGTGCAAAGAAATTAAAAAAAATCATTCAGATCTGCAATGAATAGCCTCTGCTAACTGCCTAAGTTATCAGGCTCTATAGAATAGAACAGTAAGTTTGTGCCCAATGTGATTTCACCAATTTACTTCGTTTTTTGCTTTCAACTTTCCTTCCACAAGACCTAGAAAATACTGTACATGTCATTTATTCTAGTAAAATAGGTAATGGAAAGGTAAGAATTGAAATCGCCGAGCAAAAAATTGGAGGAAGAACAGAAGAAGTTGTATGAAGTTTAGAATAATGAGTGACCCATCACTCAGTTCGATACGTATGTAGAGATAAAAAGAAGTTAAAGATGATATGTCGTTTCGTAAAAACGCATTAAAAACGTATGCCGGATTTTGGATGACGTTACAGCAGCATACCCTTGTCTTGACTTCGATTGCAAACCGATTCGATGCACTTTCGATAATGTTACATTATCGATAGTGTAT
>WURT03199856.1:0-21731 GCA_009936505.3 Holothuria glaberrima
TACAAAATGTACGCATCCTTAAGGTTATAGGAAACTCGAACGCCTCCGACTTAATGAGTTTAGTAAGTGAAAAACTATCGCATACTGCACCGACCCGACTGCTACGCGACAGTAAAACACAGTCACATGGCAGACGGGTCTGTTAGGTGTGTGTTAAATTTTGTTCTCAAACTCAGTGTCTGTCCCTATTGCAATCCGACAGTCTTCTTCGACTTCATCGGAAATACCAAAGTGTTTGATATTCGGAGTGAAGTCAGGGGAAAAGGGAGGGCCGTCGCGGTTTAGTAAGGCCGCGGCAGTGTTCGGCTGTCATTGCACCAAAGGCAACTCATCTTGTAATAAAGAAGCCTTTGCAAAACAGACGACAGCCCTGTGTGCTCTACCATATGTGACTTACAAACAGTGGATAGACTTTTGAATATATAAACCTCAGCAATGTGCGCGTACGGTTTACCTGCAATCCGACTGCGACACGACACACCTGACTTCTGATACCGCCAACTCATCCCCGACGAGCAGTCAGGGTGAGTTGTATCACGTTCCAATAAGGCTTTTATTGCACAGTTTTGGACATACATTTAGTTAACGATAGTCATTAATAAAGTTCTCGATAATTCTGTAGCCCCAAGGAAAATATTTTTTCTAACAGTCAGGAAACTGCAAAAGAAAGGCAATTTTTTCCCGACAGCTAGCAAAATTTCCCGACGGACGACACTTTGAAAATTTCTTGGGTAGAGGGGGTGTAGCACCCCCACACACCGCGGTAGTTACGCCCCTAACACAACCACAATCCCTGCATGCGTCATCAACTCAACCGGCTTTAAGTCTGAGGCTATTATACAAAGTTTAGATTGTGATTTTTGTGGTAATTTCCGGGAGTAGTTAAAGCTATTGGTCAGACTTGTTGACTCGAGTCAATGAGGACTTGCGAATCGAGTCCAATTTTTTTGTCTTGTAACTTGACTTTGACTTGGAGGAAACTTGACTTGCGACTTGACTTCACTTGAGGAATATGAAAAAGAATGGCTCGTGACTTGACTTGTGCATGACTTGACTTGACATGAACATATTTGACTCGAGTCGTCGACATTGGAAATCATTATAATTGTTAAGCTTTATTAATTATTCATACCCTCATGCAAAATCTTTCCGCTATTTACGCCAGAAATTGAAGATCCGCATCCTTTACAACATCGTAGTATATCGAAAGCGCACATTAACTGTGCGTGTACACATATTATACCATATTAAATTCCGTGGAGAATAGAGTGACATTACCCGCCAAGTGGTTCCACGGTTCCGATACAACTGTAGCACTAGCATACAGGGTCGGATTTACGAATGTGGGGGCCTGGGCACGAACGTATGTGGGGCCCTCGGAAAGTCATATGGCTCTTAAAAAAGAACTGGTATGATAGATTGGGCTGTACGCGTAAACTAACCATTTCAGCGCTTATATACAGACCGTAAATATTCAACAATTTTAGGCAATAAGCCAGATGTATCATCGCAGTGGCATCCGGGATTTGCATGAGAAAAGAAGGGGGATTTGAGATTGTCTAGAGCTACTGATGCCGGGTAGTGGTCTGAGGATGAAGTTTTTATTTTTTTTCAGAAAAACTCAAGGTGAAACTTGGTACATTTTAGCTGTTGGAATTAATTACTTAGTAGTGCGGAACCGTAATGAAAGTAACAAAAATAACTGAAACTAAGCTGGACCTAGCCATAAGGTGTTTGGGACGATTTTATTTCTGAAAAATCCCGAATTTGCAGACCTTGCTCAGATGTCAAGTTGAGTAAAGTGTTGCAAAACAGAGTGTGATGGCGGAGGGAATGAGATTTGTTGAGGAGGATGATAGCGTGGGGGTAAAGTCTCGGACCAATTGGCATAAGAATTCAGGCGTAGGGTTTGGGCAAAGAGGGACACCTTTGTGACTTCGGTAAGCAATCTAGAGAAACAGTACGTACGCGGAGCGCCATCGATGGTTGGCACGAAGCGCTTAAGAAAATTTTGGATGGAAACACCTCCAAGATCACCAAAATTGGCACTTTCCAGGCACTATTTGCCTTAGTATGGAACGGCATCACAGGACATATTACTGATTTTTCTTCTCGGTAGGTCAATAAGGGGCTCATGTGTCCCCATGGTTGCGCCCATAGGACTATTAACCCGTGCAGCTAACTACGCGAGGAGCGTGCGAAAATTTTCTGTCTTATGGTTTGTTTATAAAAGACATTTGAGCTTCGTTGGGGAAGATAATACCAATTAGGACTAAAATTTTACAATTAGGATAATTCATAAAGAATACAAATATTGATTTTTTTTCTCCATTGTACAAACAACACGTCTGAAAACTGAGACCACGGCATTCTGAAATCTGAATATAGCCAAGGTTTTCGCCATTTTCAGCGATGTACAGTAGCGACAGTCATTTGCGACAAGTAGAACCTCCTGTTGGAGTTACGTGTGTTTTGTGAACACAATAGTCTTGACTCTAAGGCACACCAAGTTCATTCTTTCCCCCGACAGAGGGTGGGGGGGGGTTCTTGACAGGGTGTCTTACCCGAGCAGGGTGCATGAAATTCCAGCTACCAAATTAGTTATTCCTGGCTGGAGTGAAAACGGAAATTCGGCCAAATTCTTTCATTCGTGTGAAAATATCGATATTTGGAGCTATACAATAACTGTTTTTCTTTCGGTTTCATTCGGTTAATTTTCTGCCAGTATATTTAGTGCCCGAAAATTTTAGCGATGTAGTTTTCCCCCAACTTCCTCGAATGAAACTAAACTTTAACCAATTTATGAGCAATCTGAGAACAATTCTCACTCCTTCAAATTTGTCTCGCTTGACACCCTCCCAACAATGCTCAACGTCGGGCTCCAGTGTGAGGATATTAAAATTTAAGCAATGTACGAGCCACAATGCTGCAGTGACTTTGAGTCTCGGCACGCTTGTACATAGGCTACGTACTGAAATGATCGCTGACTCATACCGTGGGTTAGTACAGTACTTACTAACCCACGGTCGCGCACCACAATGGTGATGGTAGTACCGAATCACGCACGGCCTGTGACTACCAATCCTCCAATCAGCTGTAGAGGAATTTAATAAGGTGTTATATAATGTGTTTATAACACACACACACACATATATATATATATGTATATATATATATATATATATATATATATATATATGCACACCCCCACGTACGTTCCTTTCGCCCAGCCCCAGATAAAAAAAAATGTGGTTACGCCTCCGCAAGTAGCTACCCAAGGATAGGTTACGTATTCACCAGTGTGCTGGACAAGGTAGAGGTACCGGTCACGGTGCTAACTTATACCTTCGTACCCCCCTCCCCTCCCAGGTGTCGAACATGTACGCCACTTTTTCTCGCACTTTTTTCTTAGGAGTACAGCCAACAAGGGTGTGCAGGAGTAATGCAAGTCCACCGGGCGGCCTGGGCAGGCAAGGTGATGACTGGATGGTGTCAGGTGGTATTCTTAGTGGGGATTTTCAGTTGAGGGCTTCATATCACTTTTCTATGTTTGCCACTTTGCAGTCTGTCCCTGTAGGTCTATACCATACTTCTGAAGGCAAGCACTGTCAAAAGTAATTTTGTCTCAGTGACGGTTCCAATATCGAGCCCCGAATTTGTATTTCACTAAGCTATCTTTCATTTGCCAAGTAAGGAGGGCAATATCATTTCAACTTGGCAGTTTCCAAATTTATCATTCTGGGCGTTTAAAAACACAAAGACGTCCAAGTTGTAAAATAAAATGCTAAATGGAAATATCTTTGAAATAAAATCTTGTCACACTAAGTTTTGACGCTTTTGTCTCTTTATTTTGGTGAACGTTTGAGAACAACGGGAAGTCAATATCCTAAAATGGTCTGAAATTGAAACTTGCAACGATAAGAATGTACGGAATGCGGTCGTTCTTGTTAGCGATAGAAGGCAAAGATGTGGAGATGGAACTAGAGCTTCAACTTTGCTCTTTTCTTAAGTGTAACGATGGGATAGGCCTAACCAGGGAGGAGCTTAGCTAGGGTCAACATACAACAGGTGGGCCATTGTCTCCAGTTAACTTTTTATTTCACATGCTGGTTTTGAACTTTCGAATCATTAGATCAAGTTTACTAGTTGTAAATAGTTTTGCCTTGGCATACCTAAATACACGGGTACTTTGAGACCTACTGGAAACGAGATGTCTTTACTGCATAGTGCGACAAGCTTATTAATACTCGAGACGTTTAAACGCAAGTAAATATGAAGTTGCCTTTTGGTACTTAGGGTACAATGTGTTAGTGAAGATAATTAACGATCAAGACGATTGTTACCATCACGTTACCAGCCTCCGGCTCCATCCCTTTTTCCACCAGGCTACTAGATGCATGCTGTTTTCAAGATCTTTTTATATTTTTTTCTGTTTTTGTGAACCCTGTCACTGACACAGTTTATGGCTCACGTTCAAATGCGTGCAAACCTAGCGCTGGTAAGCACTTGGGGAACTGAGGTGGGTCCTGGATTTGCTCGACATTAGGGCAAGCTCCCCGACGTGTGGGGCAGCAACCCGAAACCCTTGCAAAGGAGGCAGGTCGCCCGAAGGGTGGCAAAAGTAACACTACCTGAGCGCGCCGAAAATTTTGCGCTTCTGTAGGAGCAACTTTGACAAGTTCGGGGGTTGCTGGGAAAGCAGAAATTTTGGGTTCTGAAGACAATGAAAAAATTGTGTGTTTTGGTGAAGAATCTGCTTTCCGAAAATCACAAAAACCGTCGGGTTATTGTTCGTCGTCGAGGATTATAGTGTCTATCGTACCCATCATTGCCGACGATAGTGGAAAATTTCCCCGACGGGGTGCTTCCTCGACAGGTGCCATGGCTCCCCTATCCCCACCCCTGCTGGGAAAAAGGTCACTGAACCCTGTGAAAACCCAAACTGGTAAACAATCTCTGAAAGGCGAGAGGAAGGGGAGGTGGCTCATCCACAAACAGTCGCCCAACAACTTACGGTACGAAACAACATAGCTGGGAGAGTGACGTTATCGATCGCCTTCCATGTTGCGTCTGTTAAAAGAAAGTATCTGCACTTGCCCACTACCGCAACTTGAAGTAGCAAATTCTAAAACGAAACATCCACAAAAAACAGTGATTCTTTCTTTCGGGGTACATTAATATAGGCTATATTTTATTTTGATATCCTCACAACATCCGTCTTTAAACCCCTTTCGAGTACATCGCAAAAATTATACTTCTCCCGAAACACATTACATGTGATCATATTCTATCTCTTCTCCCTTCCTCTCTTTTTAAAATATACATTGATACCTACTACTTTGATATCTTTACTCCATCTCTTTCACATCTAACCAACCCAACAGCCAGCCGACTTTCATTTCCCCGAGAAAGTAACCATTTGTGACCGACACTCGGTGGCAATGTACTGATCGGCAGGTTCTCGGTAAAGAAAATCAGCTCCTAGCTAGCGATCACTGCTCTATAGTCCCATACCTCTAGTGGTAATTCCCTGCTTCAAGGATCTTAGAAATCCTCTTACAAAGCCCACTCACAAGCATACAAGATAATCTGCCGTCACGAACTTCCTCGCTGTCTACAATGAAAGGGGGTTTCCCGTCGATCCAAATATCAGTCATAATTCGTGGTCGACACGAGACATTTCTACAGCAGTGCAAACAACTCGTGAAGTGAAAGAAGAACACACTTTCAACCAAGTCTTAATCAATCTCTTGTTTCATCAAGCCAAGTGAGTAAATACCATACCAGGCTCGTTTTTACTGACTTTTTGCAAACTCATGTCGCAGGATTATTGACTAAGCCGACGATGTATTCCGACCTACTTAAAACGAGAACAATCATTTCACAACCCGGCGTACTTCGATGAAACCTGGAGTAAAAAGTACACAAAATCTCAAGTTGACAAATAAGTATTCCCGTAATCCATTCTATCATTGAGAGAGGAGGTATCAACTACTGCTGGATAATATGGTCACGATCATGTCATTTTGTTGACAAGGTGATACCAATGACGTCATTCTACAGGGAGTGACGTCGCCATCCGTTGTCTCAAAAGTTTTCACCTCTTGCATTTTCAATCGAAACCAACAATACAATGTCCCTTTGTGTATTTTCTAAAAGTACAAATTTGCAAAATTACAAAGAAACAGAGACTCTCAACACGGTCTTAACAAGAAAGTAAAGCTGAAATGTTTACTGAGACCTCGTAAGTTCCAACTAAATGTGAAAAACTCGTGCTAAGTAGGTGCATTGTCAGAGGTATTCTATCTGACATTCAAATCACACAGTTAAGTATGGACGGGGGGAATACATTCAGTGCAAGTCCTGTAACCTTGATACTTGTTCGAAACGGCCTAGGTTCGCATGGAAAAGAAACTGAACTGATCTAAGGGCCTTAAGACATGAAACAACTGTATTCTAAATCCCTGTAAAAAGGGCGGACGGGGAAACTGCCTCTATACAGGGAGTTGCAACTCCCTGCTCTATAAATATAAAAGCGCGAGTAACGTTGATTCAGAGGCGAACAGCTAAACATTGTCAGGCAGAAAGTATGGCATATAAATTGTGAGACTGTAGACACCTATCAAACATATCAAGACTGCACACTCCCCAAGACAGAGATTCCAGGAACCCAACAGTCACTTGAACTGAAACCTATCGTCCAAAAAGATGCACCAGTAGTAAACAATACTGCCCTTTCTACAGTTTGTTAGAACTTAGTCTATTTCACTGTAGCCATTCGTCAACTACTGTCAAAAATGGGGACTACGTAATGTGGCGTGACGTCACAATTTCCATTCAGCGTGGGTTGAGATATATCAAATTATTAATAACAAGCTACAACCTCGTAGCAGCCATTACCTGACAAAACGGATTCCTCGTTAACTGTCAGCAGATTGATCACCGAGCGTTAAGATGACAGCATAGGTGGATATGAGGATAAATTGTGAAACTCATCGTGATTACATCCGACCTTTCGGGAATAAAGGTATAACACTGAAAGAAATTAAAGTCTTGAAGGAGGCAAGGGTGAAGACTTTATCCAACGGGCAAAATAAACCTGTGAGCTCAAGTTATAATCTAACATCGAAACGATTTTCTCATAGCTTTCTGTTTCATCGAAGAATGAAGTAACTTTTCACACTTTGTCTCAATACAACCTTCTTTATATAATGTCAAACATTACAAAAAGGTACCTGTCACATTATGTCAAAATACTAGTAAAAACATTTCATTTTTGAGGCAAAGACTGTCATACTGTCAAATATTTAGTTGAATCCATTGCCTGTAAAAATCAACACTTCACTTTTAGAATAATTCACTTTTCAGGACCCATACTGTCTTACATATGCAAAACAAGTTTTTATAAATACTTCACATACGACAGAATACCTAAAGCTTACAATAAAAGGTGTTGCATTCATAATCACAACTATTGTTCCAGTCAATAGGCCTACGTTCCATATTCTGCGTACATGCAGTTAGACTGCAAAGACAAAATAAAAATTTAAAAAACTCCTGTTTACTGTCTTCAAAAGTATTAACACACCACTGATTCGTTTGGAAACATACACATCACACACTGATATACAGTATGAAACCAAACTGTGATTATGTAACACCATTCTGCTATTTTACCTAGTGCACTGACAGCAGCAACATGGTCAAGAAATGGTCTACTTGGTTAGGGCATGTGACCCTAAATAAGACCTACAGTAGTGTTTCTAAAATTCAGTCCCTGCATAAAACTTGTGCAAAAGAGCAAGCACTCTAGAACCAAGTCATGTTCATTCATTATATCAAAGTTTACAGAAAAAGAGTGTTCTGAACAGGATGTAAACACATATTTTATAAACTTGTATGTACATTTCACAAGGGATGTGAAACACTATAAATCACAAAAATGTAACAAAACAATCAAATTGAAACTGGTATAGGCACCAACCCTGGACCAGCCAAAGGTACCATAGTATGCATCTACAACATACCTTTATTATGAAACATTCTTCATCCCGACAAAATTTATGACAGATACCACATACTCGCTCTCCCCCCCCCCTTCTCTCCCTCCTTTCCCCCATTCACTTTAAGAAAAAAGATCCCTGCTCATGCTTGCCAAAAAGACAAGAAAATGGCATTGCCTTGTCAAACAATAGTTCTAAAAGTCCATTGCTCTGGATTCCAACAGAGGAATGCCAATAAAAATCCAGGACCATTTCAAACAACACACTGTTTTCTGCTCATCAGAGAGTTTCTCTATACTAAAGTTTTCCATCTCACAGTTAGTTTCTGGAATAAACAGAGGGCTATAAAACGTCTGAATATCAACACCCATCTTGACATGGAGTATGAGACTAAGAAGGTGTGCAACCATGCAAGGAAAGACACCCACTCAGGTCCAACCTGCTCAAAAGCTGTGACACAATCTTCACAAACTTGCTACATACTAACATGGATAGTCCTTCTGTAAACAGAAATCCCATTGAGAGAGTCTTTACCAATTGAAAAAAAGAAAGATGTAAAAAAAGATGTTTTTGGCAAAGTGTGACACACCCACAAGTTTCTAAAAAGAAAACTTTGATACATACAAATTCAATGCAATACTATGGACACTGCTGTTGACATATAACAAGGCAAACCTCTTGAAATAAAAATAGATGCTCGACAACCAACATTTGACAAAAATGTTTGTAAAGTGAAAGTTCTTTGATGCTTTTATTTCAGCACAAATTTCCCCAGAAAGTTTGCATTTAAAAAAATTACAGTATCTGATGTAGTATGAGGAAGATAAAACTAAGTTTATCTTATTTTGTCATGCAAGAAGGAGATTAGATAATCCATTTGGTTCTCCAAATCCTATTCAAAAAGTTTATGTTTTTACAAATACTGTGTATCCATGTTACTGTAGAGAAGTTGTATATTGTTTTACTGTTGCACTGTAAAGATAAAAAAGAGAAAATAAACATATCAAACAATTGGCACATTAACAATTGGTAGTAAACTTTAAAATGATCAGTACAAAACCCTTTGGGTCAATTCAAAAAAAAAAAAAAAAAAAAAATTCATGTACTTTATCCAAATAATTGCAACTTCCATAATTCAGTTAATCCAGTTTACAACAGACCCAATAAATCTTGAAAAAAAAAAAACTAGTTTTAAGTTAAAACCATGACGTCATCTCAACTATCGACACATAGTGAGCTGTTTGAAGATAAAATGACGATTGGTTTCAAAGTTGATAACCTACAATTAGGGGGTATTCTGTAAAGCCTAGTGGTAACATTAAGAATAAACAACTCAATGCCATACCAATGCACCAACATTAAGATTGAGCAAAGTCAATACGTCCCTTGTGTTCCATTCAAATGTGAAAATAAAAGTTATGCATTATGCTGATGGACATGTATATACAAATTGCGAGAAGCAGTTTGTTGAACACAAGATGGTAGTTCGGACGAGATCTACAGACACAGAATAATATTTTACACTTGAAAAAGATGCAAGAAGACTTGCGACAAGTTTAAACACTCAAGATAAGGAAAATAAAGCTCAGCTGTATTCAGAGTAAGTGTCAGCAGCTGCCACAGTAGATTATTACACAGTACTTTTCAATTAAAGCTAGTTCCACTTCTGATGTAAACGTTACTTCCACCTATGTTTCACTTTTAACCAGTGACTGCAGTTGCATTACCTTTCCTTGGTGAAATCTCTCCCATATCCGAGGAAACAATATAAATGGAAACTGCATATTCACAAAACCAGAAAATTGGTTTAACAGAGCAAGACTTGTATCTAATAGTGGTTTTTAGAGTGTCTTTTCCTCTAAATATTCTACTTAATTGCCAAATGATAAAGAATTTGCAAGATAAGGTTTCCTCAAAGGAACTTCAAGTTTGAGTTCTATGTTAGAACAGTAAAATATCATTAAATAGCAAATAATGCTACAATCAAGTGAAATAGTTTTTTCAGTGATATACATATCTATATATATAAACATACTTCTTAGAAACATTATAACTCAATAAATTTCTTTTTACAACACAGAAAGATACATAATTTCAATCCAGCCACATAAAATATCCAGACCTAATGTAAAATAATGGTTTACTGGTTGTAAAAAGGCCAGAGTAACTAATATGATAAAGCACTAAACTTGCAAATACAGAATAGTCCACATGTATGGCAACACAGATGGTAAGTTAGCTAAGAAATGAACAACAAAAATATAAGACCATTATAACAAAAACTAAAACTCCTTCTGAAGAAGATTAAGATCTAATGTCAATGTAAGACCTCTCTTCAACCAGCAAGATGACCTGTTGCATCTACCACTGCACCACCAGAGCACTAAGACACCCAATGTGTTGACTATACAACAACCTGTCTCTCAAATGAGACAGGACATGGGCCTCAATGCCGCTAAAGCTGCTTTCCTCATCAGCTGCGAAAACGCCCTGAACAAAGCCAAACAACTGCCTTCAAAAGGCAGTTGGAAAATTTGATGCCCAAACAGTGACAGCAGCACATCTCAGCCATTGGCAGGAGAGAAGGCCCTGTCCTGGGCAACATTTGGAGACGATCCGAGGCATGCCGGTACTGGAGACTGGCTGCAAATGATATTCTTCTCATTAGGATGTTTACGGCGCATATGCTCCTCCAACTCTGAAGCAGTCTTGAAACGTCTCTTCTTGCACAACCTACACTTATACGCCTTCCAACCTGTAAGAGAAAAGTAATCAAAACTGCCGTCTGCATTGTAGCTGTGCTTGATACGCTCCTCTTCATCTCTATCCAACTTTCTCTTCCTCTCAGGAATCTCCCTGTAAATGTTGAAAGTAGATTTCCTGCTTCGCTTCTTTACTTCTATGTTGTCTCCATCCTTGGATCCCATTTCATCTTCATCTCGAGAACAATTCTGAGAGGATTCTCCCATATCATTGAGAGTAACCAATGGATGCTCTGTGGACCCATACAGAGAGGCAGCACCCCCTACTGCCTGCTGCACTTGCCTTGTGATGTCATCAACATGTGCCAAATCCTGATTACTTTCTCCAGTTCTAAGTTCCATACTTCGATGAAAACGATACCCTTCAGGACTAGCCTGACCTGACCCAGCAGGCTGAGATGTAGGTGATGCATTAGGTTCTTGGTACATACCAAAGCTGGGGTGAGATGATAAGCTGCTAGAAGTTGGCCAAGGAATCATCATTGGATGGTGCAATCCTCTTCGTGTCAGATCATTCATTGGTGGCATGTAGTACCCTGGGTGACTGGAATCACCCTCAGCACTGTGTGAACCTTGAAATGTCCCTCTGCCTCTCTTCGGCTTTGTCGTTCCATTCTTTTGAAGATACTTGTACAAGACTGAATCCTCTGCTGAGCATGGTACCCCAGATGGTACTGATGACGGAACCTCCTCAGATCTAGATCGAACTGGACCCCTGTAATCTGGATGATGGGGATGGCCAGGTGGGGCCAAATGGCGATACATACTGGAATGATCTCCATCCCATGAACGAGGCTGATAAACCAGTCCATGGTATCCAGGCCAGTAGGAAGGCACAGGGAGGTGCTGACTCACCTGAATTGAGGGCACTCTTGGGGCACTGCTTACAGTTGGCAACATCTGCTGATGGTAGTCTTTCGTCAGTGGCCTACTCTCTTGATCTGGGATGTTCTCACCTTCACTAATACTGTGACTTCTTACTCTGGTACCTCTTGCAAGTGGCTGAGGTTCTGGATTCAACTCAACACTCCTGCTTACCTCAGTTACATACCTCTCATGAGCAGATGCTTGGGAACCTCCCTCTCTGCTCTCATACTGCCTTTGACCCCGACTCACTAAGTCTCTCAAGGTGGAGTGTGATGTTGGATAACTATCAACCTGTGAGACAGGGGAGAGTTGTGCTGAATTATTCCTAATCTCTATGGAATGATCTCCTCTCTGATGATAATCATTCTCACTACTGTCTCTCTGGGTAGACCTGTCATCTCCATTCTCAGAGGGCATTACATCATTATGATTTCTTGCATGTAATCTTGGAGACTGTTGTTGTGCGACTACCTCACTGCCAGAATTCTTTGTTTCTCCAGGTTCATTCTCACAATCTGGTAGATCTACAGTTGCTTGACGTCTGAGGATACCCCTCCCTCCTGACTCAGATGGTGTCAATGAATTTTGCCGGCTGGGATGGCGAACTGAGGGAAGTTCCTCTGCTTTCTCATCAGTTTCTTCAGTAGTAGATCCTGAAACTTCTGGGGAATCTTGCTCAACAATTTGAATTTCATCTGGATCATCATGAGCATCTTCACTACTCTTTCTACCATCTCCATCCTCTGAGAATGATCCACTGTTTCCCATTGGACCAGCTGTCAAATTTCTTACTGGACTGACAGGTTCTGTCTTGATGCTGACATTTCTTTGCGAGCTTCCAGGGGGGTGGGGGTGGGGTTCAGGGGTGTCGCTTATCACCTCATCTGGGTACTGTTCCACATCATTTTGATTTTCCAGAGAGTTTTCATGTGACAAATGAGCTGGATTGGAATCTGTCTCTGTACTTTCACAAAAGCGAGTAGTGGTACTAGGGTGACAAATACTTCCAGCAGATTGCATCCTCTCCAAGCTACCTTCTGACGAATTCATTCTACTATTCCGATGGTCTTCTGTCAGCATACCACTTGAGGAACTTTGTTCAAGGCTCTAATATAAGATGGAAAAAATACAGTTCATGATTATGTGTAGCTCTTATGATTGTATTGGGATGTGTGTGTGCCAGGCAAAAAGGATGTTAGAAGAACAAGAAATATCATTAAAGGGGCTTATTGAGTTGGTTCACAAAATTCATAATTTTTTTCCACATCTCTAGAGATTTACTAAATATCTTGATGGTAAATAACCAAACTAAGGGTTGTGCATGTCTGACACACAACTGAAATGGCAATCAGGGTAATAAATAACTAAAACCATTTATTACAAATTCGTGACCAGACACTTTTTGCAATAATGTATTAACCATATGCAATCCCTGTCCACAAAAACTACAACTTCTCAAATTTCCAGTAACTATAGGAAGTTATACATGAGTGAAGAGGCTTATAAGAAACATTGTCACGTAATGATTTCCTTCAAACTTGTCACAAAACAGTCAATCAACTCAATGAGTGCCTTTAAGTAATGACAACTATTTACTTTAAAATGTCTCACTTAACACATTCACAATCACATGTGTACCTAAATACCATTCATTCTCTTTATTCACCTCCCACAATATTCTCCACCTCTTCCTCCCTCACACACCATACAGCTACAAGAATGTGTGACAGGTTATGAATGCAGGCATAAAAAACAAACAAGCAAACAAACAAACAAACAAACAAACAGTACTCCACATTCTCACCAAAAAACATGCTAACAAAGGACTAAGAAAGTTAACATCTATCTATTAAAATGATCAAATTTCAGGCTAAATCATTCAAGAACTAACAATACCATTCTCAAAGGGGGAAAAAAGGTAACATTGAAAACTTCTACTCGCAAATCATTCCATGCATACCAACTGTGATTTCAAAGGAAAAGTTCTCCTCACTGAGTAACAGTAATATTTGAAAAGTCTGCCATTTGCTCATTAGCTTGAAAGCTATCACATGAAGGTAAAATTCCCATCAAATTACCTTGGTAGGTAGTCTCAAACACAACTCCACAATCTCAAACAGAGATGAAAAGATACATGGGGGAGGATGCAGGGTACAGTAGGTAAAAGAACATAAAAATGCACAGAGTTGAGTAAGAATTAAAGATACACAAAGCTGTACATTGATGTAGTCTAAGTTATTGTTAGTATAAGATAAATACTATCTGTATGATGTAGGATTGAAAGAATTCAATGCCAAACTTGCAAAGAATTTTTTTTTTTTTGCAGTTATTTCCATCTCCTTTATCCTACTGAAGGTAAAGATTTCAGTACTTCTATAAAAGAACACACAAGACGTGAAAATTTTCCCACAAACTTGTTGAGAAAAATTTTCTGTTTTTTGGGCCCAAAAACTGCTTTTAAGTTGTATGTATCAATCCAAGTACTGTATGGTGGTACAAGTTACTTACAGAGGAATGTTTCATTCCTTCACGAGCTGCATTGGCAATGTTCCCGGTGCTGGAAGACACCCTTCCACTCCTGGTCTCACCATGTCGTACCTCCTCCATGGAGTCTGTACTCTGCAGGGAATGCTCTCTGCCATCACTCCCCATCCGGTTTGCCATGCTCCACACAGGGGGTGAACTGGTGTATGACCCTGATTCTCCAAAACAGACTACTACACTGTGGGATCCATGGGCAGACTCAAGGTGGCTCGTAAGCTGGGCTCTGTCTTCAAAGACAAACAAGCACTGCTTGCACAAGAAGCATCTCCTGGGGAAATGCACTTCAGACATGTGACTCGCAATGACATGCTCGTGAGGACTGCAGAAGGTACACAGGCGACACTTGTACACTTGGATGATGTCAAAGTAGTTACGGAAGTGCTGGAGCTGCGAGTCAATGACCCTCACCTCTGTGCAGGGTTCTTGCTCCTCCCTGGTTGTACCCATGCTGTCTTGTTGATTGGTACCCCCTGAGGAGCTCAGTGAGACCTACATTTAGAACAAAAGAAAACAGAACTGTTTAATCCACAGAACTCTGGTAACAGGGAGGCCACACAGTATCATCAACATCACTGCACTGTATCAGTACAAAATGATACATGTTCTTAGGGGGAAATATGAGGGTGCTCAGTCTCAAAAATGATTTGAGATGAACAAGGACATCATCAAAGAGGCTGATAAGACTAATGGGATAGTCTAATTTCACTGCATCTGTAATGATGTCACTGATGTTTGTATACTTCTAAGACCAGGCACCCTGCATTTATTCCCATTAAACAGTATATGACGAAGACGACATCATCAAATTTCAAAGATGATTCTCTCAAATGTTTTTTAGCCTTATTATATAGTGACACACTGAGTACCATAAACTTTACACGACAGACAAACATTTGAACCACATAATAATAATGACAGCTCACGTGGGATTTGCGAGCCAGATGTTATGTCTTAAATAACGTTTCTGTGAACTGTGAAAAACTAGACAGTTTTTGTTACACAGAAGACTGATTACACATACATCCAAATTTGTAGCAGAGATGAGGCTGAAAATTAATGTCCAGAAAACTACTGTAGCTTCTATAGATCGGCTGAACTGTTCGGCTTACAAACATTACATGCAGACATCACAGTACATGTACTGTATATTGCACTTCACATACATATATATATATATATATATACTGTGTACGATTTATCTACTGATGGCGTGTCATGACCAAAGCTCATGACCTCGCTCTGAAGACCCTGCAGGCCATATGATGGCCATTTTTCCTGTCTGCAGCACTGCAGTAAGTAATTCAAAGTGGTGTAACTGTAGAACTCTTTGCTGTAAATAGGGATGATGTGGTTCAAGTGTAATATGAACATCGGCTAGTGTTGTTATACTATGATAAACTGTTGGCTTGAGCCGGTTGCGTGGACTCTGTGACTTTGTAAAGCTACTGTAGCAACTTCAAAGACCGTTTTGTGTTCAGTTGAAAAGGATCCAACATTAAGGTATCCCTCCATATACACCATCACGGTCATACATGTAACACAGTACATATATTACACCAAGGCTAGAGATGTATCAATTAGCCTATCGGGAATGCCAAGTTCCAAATTAGGACAGTATCTTTCAAAAAATTCTGCTGGATTTCTCTCAACCTCTGACCACAATTACTGTACTTTTATCCTGTTTGTGTCTCATAAATTTGCAGATAAGTGCTAGACCATAAAAATTTGTATTTACACTACAGATTATCTTTCCTAACATTTGATTCCTTGCCAAGACAAAAGAAATTTATCCAATCATGTAAAGAAACAGTGAGAGTATGCTTAAACAAACAAATTTGTCCAATATACTTCACAAATATTGGGTTCAGATTGCCAATCACTGCGTGATACTATACAGCTGCTAGGAGGGAATTTGCCAGAATGGTGCATAAAATTGAAAATGACAACCACCCACTACATTTCCCCCTCACTTACCTTTTGACCAGATCAAAAAGAAATCTTAGAAATCCTTCTATTTTGCCAAAATACAGGATCCAACTTTTTTTAAGGATTCCTTCCTTTATTGTGCTGCAGCAACCCATCCAGACAGAGAATTTAGAACCTTTACTGTAGTTTTAATTAGTGCAATCTTTTTACATATTAACCTTTTAAGACTCTTACTCATTGTTATACACATGCACTATTTGTAAATTATTTTATCATTTGTTGAAGTCGTTTTGATCTTTGATTGTCTTTACACTCCTGTTTATGAATGCTTGTAATTTATACTGATTTTAATACATCAAATGAAATGAAATTAAGCATGTGTATGTGTGTTTGTGATACTTATGTATCTTGTAAACATAGTATCTCTAGATAGGAATATCAGATTCTTTTCATATTTAGTGTATATAATGGCAATATTGAGAGGAAAAATTTGAAAGTTCTTAATGGAAGTCAGAAGTCACTTGAGGTCAACAGAGGTAAAAACCCCAAAACCTTACAAACACAGTATCTTAAGATAAAGAAGAATGCCTGATGTAAGGATTTGCAATGCAGAACTAGAAAACTGCTTGTAACTATGGAAACTCAAGAGGGTAACAGTGAGACATCCCATACTTAAGCAGCTCTCACACCTAGTGTTTTCCACCTACGAGTTTGCCGAGTTTTTCCAACTCCGCAAACGCAGGGAAAACTCCTAGGACAACTCCTGAAGACTCGGGCAACTAAGGGTAAACTCATAGCTACTCATAGCAGCTCTCAACTCATAGCAGTAATTTTGAACTTGTCTAAAATTATCGCTACAAGTTGACAACTCGTAGTTAACTCGGGGAACTCATAGGAAGCTCGTAAAGGACTCTGGGAACTCCTGTGTAACTTGTAGAAAACTCGGTAAGCTCGTTGACAATTTTCAATCACTAGTGGACTATGAGTTTGATCCAAGTCCCCAGAAATTGTTACGAGTTACCAGAGTTTGCTACTAGTTTCCTCAGGAGTTCTCCGAGCTGGACTACCAGTTGGCCGTGTTGATTACGAGTTTGTTACATGCTTTGTATGAGTTGATACGAGCTGACTGCGAGTTTTCTATAAGTTTGCCGAAGAGACTGCCGACCCTCCTACGAGTTTTGTGATCTTACTACGAGTTTGTCGTGGTGACCACGTGTTGGCCACGAGTTTCCAGTGAATAGCCTTGCATACGTGCATTATCATGTACATAATTGTCACATGTGCGCAACAGTCTGCGTTCAAAGCAGGCAACACATGCAGTGTATCATAACACACGTGGAAAGCATACACATAAATGGAAAAGTTCAGGATCAACTCGCTGAAAGTTCTTGGAGCTTGGCCTGTCCTACAAACCCACCTCTGACATCAGAGCATCGTACTAACCATACAGGGGTCTGCGCATCAGCCATGGCCTGATCCACAGACACCTAGGTCTTGCTGCCTCCTTTTTGCCTTCCCTCCGTGGCTTCATGGCAACCAAAATTGATGCAATAGCAGTGTTCACGAGGATTTCCTCTTCCAGTAGAGCCAATGTATATCCGTTGGTATCCATGTCGGTGATTTTAATAATGTTGTGCTAATTGTGTTAATTCTAGGCCTACTTCAGGAAGCCTGTATCAAACTCATACCTAACTCACCACACACTCTGATAACTCGGAGTAGACATGTGAGGCTCGTAGCAAACACGTGAAGCTCGTAGTGATCTCGTACTCAGCTCAGGATAATTCGTATTCAACTCGTGTTGACTCGTATCTCTAAGTTGTAGCAAACTCGTATCTAATTCGGTAAACTCGAAGCTCACTCATAGTGAACTCGTATGGAACTCATATACAAGGCGACTTTTGCCCTTTTACTCCACGAGTTTCACGAGTTGTTAATTAGTGCAACTTGTGCGACTCGGGGACAAAAATAATCTAGGTGTGAGAGTAGCTTTAGCATGCAGATGCTCCATACTGAATGCCAGAACTATATTGTTTTTAGTGGAAGTCAGACAGTGGTCCTGTGGGGTCACGACAGGCCCAACAGTGAAAAGTTTGCATGTACAATGTCTAGATGAAAAACATCTTTTGGAACATACTGTAGATTAGCAGATGCAGAAAATTGGTAGCTAGTGCTGCAGTACAAGCCCCACAAGAGTCTCAAACCAGTTCTACCCTCCAAATTTCTGTGAGATATGTCTACTTGGATTCAAGAATTTTTTTACTTAAAATTAACACCAAATGGACAGTGTGATATGTAGTTAAAGGACTGGTGACATGCAACCAAACAGAAGTGCTTTCCCCTAATAGCTAAACTATGATGCAGTATCAAACAGTCTATATCAGTTATCCATTAATAACTGCAAGTGTACTGTGCGGTGCTTGCTGTTGACAACTTTCAAGAAGACAACAGTTACTGTATCCTCCAGAACACTCCTTCAGAGAATTATTAAAATAACAGCTGTCCTTGACATAAAGATTCACTTGATATAAAAGAATAACCATTGTTGTATGAAGTGGGAGGGGTATAAGGCAAAAATTTGTTACTTTCCCCAAAAATACTACTTTCCGGAAAATATGCATTAAAATTTTGGCAAAAGTGCTCCATGCCCCAAATTAGAAGTAGTCCTACGCACTTATGACAATATTAACAAAAGAATTAGCTTGTTAGTTCCTCCTTTCACATCACAAATTTGCATAACTAGCTGATGTTTATTCATGCTGTCAATTAAACTAAGGAAAACTTAAAATAGTCAGCAGCCCCTATGTTCTATAGTTTCAAGCCTTTTGAAGAGAAAACTTGCCGAAATAATATAAACATATATAGAACTGACCTTACACAGAAGAAGACACTTAAAGAAACAAAAATGTGTTCTGCTGTAACAGTTCTACCGGCTGTGAACCAAAATTAACAACACATAACTGGTTCTCAAAGTAAGAGAAATCATTGGGTCTCTAGAACTTTTACAATCCACCTCTCAAATCATTTTGAACTCATCATTCTTCATTGGTTTAATGTATTATGTTGAAGGGGACTTGGGATTAGGACCCAAAAAGGAGGGTAACAGGAGACAAAGTGTCCAAACCACTGCAATGCATCATCACACACACACAAATGTTCTGACATTTAAGGGATGCCTAATGTGGGTTAGCAATGTAAAGGAGGGGAGACACCTTGAAATATGAGCCCTTCATTATCAATACATGTGTAAACCATCATGACTTGCTCAGTGACAACAACACCATACTGCCCAAAGTACAACCAAAAATGTGGTGCATCAAATTAAGCAAACTAAAAAAGAATTATTTTGTTGCATATGTGCAATAATTTATAAAGTTACATCAATACAAATTTGAGGCATTAACCTGTTGATATGTTCATATATCCCACAATTTTTGGCATTATTTCGGCCACATACCGATATGAATTTGTTTCACCTGCCAACCCTTTTCTGTACACATGCTTTACTGGAGGTGTGATTGAAGAATCACTATGAAACATATTCCACAAAAGCCATTTAAATCATATTTAATCATGTACTCTTGAAGTTGTCCAATGACTGGTGTATTAATGAGTGTACCATCAGTAGTGTATTAATCACTTCATATGGCATTTGGCTAGTTACATGCAGCTAGACTACAACCTTAGGCTAATGGAGCCTACTAATCACTGCCTAGTAAGGCTAGTTACACATACTGTTGTTCAACTACAAACTTGGGCTACTGGAGGTTCTAAAGATGTGAAGCAGATATGTACATTTTAATGTCTCATACTGATAGAGCATAGGTATTTAGAAAGTACCACTTATCTACAAAATTCAGTTGAAGTGAATAATACAAAAACCCTGTAGCACTGACTTGATTAACTGGGAAATGATTGCCAATAGTATAAAGTTACCATTACGTATGCTACACTGTATAACAAAAAAAGAAAAAAAATACAAAAAAATATCCAACAAGCAAATGTTTAAACTAGTTCTCCTGCAATGAATTTCTCAAAGATCTACAAGAAAGTTGTTCCTATGGGGCTGATGTTAGGTCTGACAACTTGTGGTCTAAAATTTACAATGTGCATAGTGGAGAATTCAGAGCCTTAAGTCCCATACATACATATGAAGTCATCCAATCTTGGACCTCTGGCATGTTGAAATCATTTGTACTTTTCTTTGCAAGCATCTCATTTGATGACAGAAAAAATCAACACAATAATTTTACAGATGAACAAATTCAGAGAATTAGGACAAAAGTTTTTCAAGAACTAGTCTTATAAATGTGATTTGATGGCAGATTCCCTTCAAGCCATTGAGTATGCTCAAATACACAACTCTTGAAAGAAGCTGTGATGACCACCATTGCTAAACTTATACTCTGTGCATATTACTAATGCCAGTGCAATAGTGAGCATTTTCTATGTACAGGGGCAAATTTGTTCCACTTTCCCCTCCCCCTCCCCCTGCTTTGCAAACTGTCAAGAATAATTACTTCTGTTACATAGCCTTTTAAACTAGTCCACTCCCCACCATTCTAAAACACCTAATGCACCATGACTTGCAGTCATAATTTGGCAAAACCTTGGTCCCACACATGCCATTTAACATACATGGCAAACCTGGTTGTTCCAAGAGCTTCAAAATGTTGGCAGAAATAAGTACATAAAAGCAAAGTAATTTATGCAATTAGTGGCCAAGAAAGGGAGAAGCATTCCCAGGGTATGTTGATACAAAACAACATGAAAACCAGGGTTGAAGAGACTTATGATCCTGTAAGCTTTGACAAAACAACAACAGTTAAGAAAACATATAATAACCAGCTTTTATTTCAATTAGCAAAAGTTTTCTTCTCACTTTCTGCACTATCACTGCTGAACAATGATAAAAATTTTAACCAGCCTAAGTTTTCTTTGAGTGTGTGAGTGCATGATTCCTTTGCAATTCATCTAACAAGGCTTATAACAACAAGAAGTACTAAGGAGTAAGGATGATGGTTTTAAATGCAAACATTTTCTACTTCCTGCAGTGATACACATACCAAACTTTGTAGAACCTGACCTTCTAATGGGTACTTTGTGCATTTTTCTTTCAAAGATAAGACACCCTGTAATAAACTTCATGAAAGGTCAACATCACCAACCAATTTTTCACAGTTTATTACTTACACCACCACTGTCAACCATTTGTGAGGGACAGGGGAGACTTTTATCTTAAAGAACAACCGCAAAATTTATTGAACAGCTTTTACAATGTTGACTTAATAACTATAATCAAATGCCAGGGGTGAGATTCTGATTGAATCTGTTTGTCCTTTGTCACCTTTTTGTTGAAATTAATCCTAGGGTTGTGTCAGGTAACAGCTTTTATTAAGTGTCTAATTGTGTCAGGTGGAAATTATCAAGTAACCATTTAGAGGGCATCTTAAAAAGGCATGCAACCATGACATAAAATGAGACAAATGAGCTACTGTGAAGCTATGATGAAGTGGTCTCGCAATGTAAATCCACAATCTGGAGTTAGAGATTAACATATACTGTTGGGTATAGCAAAATGAATTACCAATTTCTAAAGAACACTGAAACATCCATACCAACTTACCAA
>WURT03199966.1:0-27274 GCA_009936505.3 Holothuria glaberrima
CCTTGTGTAGTTCTGGATATAGCTTAAGTCTACCAAAATGAGTTCATCGAAACCTCAATGCATTTTTGCATTCTGGTTTGTAAATACAGTAGATGCATTGCAGTTTTGTCCAAATGTCAAAACATCAGAAAGTTGTGGCTCTTTTGCAGCTTGGAAATTTAGGTCCAGGTTCATTTGGGTCATCATCTAAAGATAATCAGTTTTCAAAAATAACATGGTGTGTTTTGTACCCTAGGATATTGGAGCCTAATTGAGCCTGACATAATATTAATAATGGTTGGGTTCAAAGGTTTTTGATACACATCTTAAGTCATTTTCCACCTTGCCTGGCTAACTTGCTCCTTCCTTTGTGTTTGATATTTCACAGATAGTTGGGCCTAAGTAGTTCCATTACAAGTGACTCGTAGCATGTTTTACTGCTAGTGTTCATCCAGTGCAGAACTTAAGGCCAGTTTAGTGGTGCATTCTTCACAAATTTTGTCTTTCATAGATGTGTTGAAACTAATAGGAAGCCTTCAAATGGTACATAAGCTTTTCGATTGCATAGATATTCTAGTACGAGTTGTTGACCTGGTTTTGGGTCATTTCCTGTACCACAAATATTTTACAGTTGGTAATGTTATTAGTATAGTGTAGTATAGCATTCCATAATTGAAGTGTACATGTAACCAAAAGAGCTGTTTTTCAGTTTTAAACAGTTTCCAGTTTCTACAGTAGGTGTCATAATGAAACACCTTTTGAAACTATTTCAGGACATTTTGAACTTTCAAAATGGATGCTTTAATGTGTGACCACTTCAAATTTGCAAAGATTGTAACATGAGAGTTTGCACAGAGCTAGTATCTATCTTTTTATCGATGTTTTTCATGTAATTATTTCTTAGCTCAAACAGTACTTTGCAGATGGGAGTAGGATGTTGACAGTTATTTCAGAATGACAAACAGTCAGCTTGCCCGCTTGGGGGACATGTATTACTCCTGCACTTACGTTGGCTGCACTCGAAATACCACCGTCTGCAAACTTTTGCAAGAATTCTCTGTGCAACTGCATAAAAGCTGTACTCTATTATCTGTTCATATATACAATCACAGCAAACACAAATAATAAATATTCAACGAAAAATCAATCAAAGCAAGTGTGTGATTACCATGCTGTTACAGACGACCAACTTCAGTGGGGTTTTAGTGTGTGATTTCTCCTGCTTAAAGCTCACACAATGAAATCCCATTGACTTACCATGTAAAAGGAAACGTTACAGCTGAAGCTTCGTCATGTATAATTTAGACCAATGGCGCAGGTTTTGTGTAGAAGAATCGAATTTCCATGCAGTCAGTGGGAATCATGGCTTCTTTTCCAAAAGTGTATTTTTAGGAGGGTTACACTAATATAAGACGACATACAGTCTTAAATACCTGAATGTCAAGTGCTATTAAATGATACCATAGTAATAGCCTTCCTACCAGCAATCACACAGTATGGCAGGTCATAACAATGCGAGAAACTAGACTAAACCAGTGGCATAAACTTAGGTTATTAGTGAAGTTAAAGTTTGTGCTTAATTGGTCCATAAGTTGGATTGTTCTTTGTTACTGCTGGGAGTAAATACCTGATTTTTTGGACTTACTGTAAGTATTTAAAGCGCTGGCTACATTGTGAATGATGGTCCTTGTGTAGTAAATCAGGCTTATGTCAGAGACCTTGTAGTCATGAACTGGGTTGCCGTTGCCATTTTTTCACTACATTATTGGATACATTTGGCAGTAGAAATTCATTTTGCATGAAAATTGTTTATTTGGCAGTGAGTGAAGTAGATAAATACAATGAAATTTGTACACATGCCAATGGTTTTGTGACCTGTTCTCAAGATGTATCAGTGTTCTGTGATTTTTTCTCCAAACTGGCCATTGTAAGAAGTGATTTGGTATTATTTGGCCACAAATTTGGCAGGAAAGTGCAAGCCAGAGCAGACATGCTGACCCATTAAAAAGAAATTATGAAATAATGGAATTTATCATTTACTGTAGAAACGTAACATTTGCTGCCACAGAATTTGATCTGTCAGAATTTGTCAAATTTTTAAAATGATGAAACAATGGCATAGATGGGGGCAAGGGTGTTGAAGAGGGATAGAGAGAGGGAGAGGGAGGGATAGGAGGAGAGGGGAGAAGGAGGGAGAGGGAGAGAAAAAAAAATATTAATGGCACCTAGCTGTAAAATACATGTGTATGTAGGAGTGATGTTAGAAGTGGAAGGAAACTCACTGCTAGTACACGAAATGAATAGTAGGGAAGAATGAAATTATTATAAATAGAGATAAGAGCTAAAAGTTACTCCCTCCCCCTTAAAGCTCTAGTTTCAAATTTATTTGTTTGTTACAAAAAGCTATAGCTCTCATAAAATAGTTGCCATTATAGTTCGTTTGGTTGTAATATATTTGCATTGCTTTGGTTTGGTACAATATTTATATTCAGTTTCTTTTGTTTTACCATTACCAATGCAGGTGTCATAGGAGGAGTCGGGGATGTTACCAGACCAATGGCAATCTTTGAGCTACTGGAATATATCGTAGAGGAGGTATGTAGCATATAGTATTTACTGTCATGTTTCAGATGTCATCAATGATGTATGTATGATGTTAAAAACACATTGAACAACTTTGAGGATGGTAGCTGGCAAAACACATTTCATCATATTCTTAAAGGGAATGGATCAGTCACCCCAAATTTATTTTGAAGTTTCACCTACATGGTACATCTTTTCTTATTTCATGAACAATTTACAATTTGTCCAATTAGAAATATTCCACATTAAAGGTAAAATAAGAAGTTACTCAGCATGAACTGAATTTTTTGGTAACAAAAATATCATCACATGGTTAAACAGAGCCACTCATGAATTAGTATACCTGCAGGGTACACTTATTTAAAATTGGGGTGACAGCATTTTCCCGTTGAGTAGATTCCACTGGTATTTATTCTCACAATTTAAAGGAGTGGGGAGGTAGGAAGAAACCTCTAGATTCAAAGCACTGTCTTTATTTATGAGGTGTTTATTGGAGAAGCTTGAAATCTAGTAATAAAGATCTTCATTATGACTATCCTAAGTAGTCCACACTTGCAGGCCTCTTATAATATGAGCACAGCAAAGTGTGGCCTAAATTCTGGTTCATTCTCCATATGGCTGCCCCAGTTTTATAGGGGTTATCTAGGAAGCAGCTAGGAAAATGTTAGAAGCTTTAAAGAATGTAAGGGTTGTGTCACTATATACAGCAGCAGCTGCAAACTTCCAACAGAATATATGGGGAATCAACATTACCCCTCCTTACCTCCTATTCACGTATCTAACCCTTACTAGCTAAGAGGTTCTGTCATTGCAATAGCAAGTGAAACCGTGTGTGCCTCACTATAGGAATATGAGCTGACCTTTGTGGTGATCCATTGCATCACAGCCCAATAATCTGCAAAGATGTTTGACAGCTCTTCCAGTCCCTGATGTGTCTATCCCTGAAGTTCATTATTCTAAGAGAAGAATTCCCCTCCTAAGGTTTTGGATGTGTCAAATAGCAGCAGACAAATTAACTCTCTTGACCTGGGTTCCTGACCCCCCCCCGCCCCCTCTCACCGTGGAGGTAAGTTTGTGTTGCCACTTTTTGCATGCACTGTCCATTGGACATAATTGTGCATGGTTGAATTGCCACTGACAAGCTGACTAGCTGCTAGATTAGAAGAGTATCCATCTGATTCCAGACCAGCAACTTGTCAGAACTGCTTGCCTGGATTAAATCCAGGGTAGCAACCTGGCTAGTGCCTGGTACTCATTACACTGGATGCTAAGCTATAATGCCTGTCATTTTTGGTAGTTACCTTATCATGCTGTAGCGAATAAATTGTCAAAGTGTGAGGTCAAATGTTATAAATCACTATGGAAGATAAGCTCACTCAGGCTGCAACTAGAATTGCTAATTAAACATATTCAGTCAAAGAGCTTATGAGCATTAAGACCTTGTGAGCATCATTTGTTATTACAATTCTCTGGTGCGCACGAAGAGCGAATGGGGAAAATACACAGTTTGAAATAGATAAATACAATAAAGAAGAACACTTAGCATGAAACCAGGCGAATTCGGAAGAAAACGGTGGCACTTCGCTGACTCAAATAATGCGAGCTGTAAGGAGTTGCGCAGAAGGCAAATGAGGACGATCTTCAGGACAAGGTGGCGGAAGTAGGGGGCGCGCTGCTAAAACTACTCCGAGTAGCATGCGAAGGGCGGATTAATGCAAATTAGATGTAGCAAGGGGTAAGTTTAGTCACTGGTGAATACCCACAAGTCATGTGGGGGGATTTTCTGGTTTTATCTAGTCATCTTCTCATGACATAAATAGAAAAGACTTAAGAATCACTAAAAATGCGCTCATTTACTGGTGAGGAGTTTAGAAAAGTGGGTTGCTATAAGCATCTCAAAGTCAGCATAATCTGTTCAGTGTGTTCATTCCTTTTTTCTTCAGTGAACCCAAAACAGTGGAGATAAAATATTTCTTAGTTTGCTATAGCAGAATGGAATGCCAGCCAGTGAATTTGAATTTATGGTCACGATGGCAAATAAAATTGTAGCATTAGGTATTACCTCTGTATACATTGAAGGTTAACCCCACAGTGCTGCAGCAGTGATCTGTTCCCATAGCAACTATAGATAAAGTCAGGGAGCATACATAAAATGTGCCAGTTGTCTGGATGTTATTCCTTGTGCTGGTCTTGAAAAAGTATCTTTTAATTGCTGTGAACATCCTGCAGAATTGGGATACAAGCTGTAGGATTCAGACTGATAACAGTGAGCGCAAATTAAAAGGAGCATATTTGCCTGAGAGAAATTGTTTTGGCTCAGAGATAAATGGCTTGAATTTATAGCTAACACAGATACAAGTGAAAGATTTTACTTCATAAAACATGCACTCTGCGTGGCTAGAATTTACAGGCCTTACTTAAAGGGTACGCAAAGTCTAGAATTACAAGAATATATATGATACTGGTTGGAAAATGAATCTCGATCTTCCATCTCTCATAAAATCTTGAACTCTTTCACTTTAATAACTTGAAATAGTTGATTGTGCAATAATTTGTGATGTCCTTCTTGTACAAGTCACATTACCTGCTTTTGTTCCCATTGAAATTAAAATGTTTATTTAACCTTGAAAAATAACTGTTTTATTGGGAGTTCTGGGAATTTCTTGTGAAGATGGAGGACAATTTGGACTAATTTTGCAAGCTTTGTGACATATCTTTTCTAAATTTTAAATGTCTGGTGTAGAAAATGAATTTTTGTTTGTTGGAGTGAAGGTATTTGGATATAAACCATTCATACAAGATTTTAAGCAATTTAATATTGTATTGTGTCCATTATTTTGTAATTCTGATCATGTTTTTTTTTTGTTTTTGTTTATATTTTTTCAGCCACCACCAAGGTTACCACCACAGGTGTTTTCAGAACAATTTGTAGACATTGTTGATAAATGGTAAGCTTCATCGGGGTTAACATCAATGTAGGGTGCATTGACACTCTGGTTCCGGTATCTTGCCCAAGGTCAGCTCCTGTGCTTGAGATCAAAACTGTCGTGTAAGAAGCAGATGAGATTTGAATCTGTGCCAAGGGATTGTGATGTTGGCAATTAATTGAGGAAGATCCAACCCTGAGCAGGAGATCAAAACTAGGAGTTTAAATTTTCTAGGACATGTGTTTTCAAGAGTAATGAAGCAAGGGCTACATTTTTATGAGCTCTAACTTTGTCATAAATAGTAGTAGCCAAACTGAATTACATTGTTCACCTTCTCATTTAAATTTTGGACTTCTTGCCTCTGCCGCTGGCAATTTTAGAACTGGACATTGGCTGCAAATGGCCCGCAGGTTGCCACTTGAGAAGCTGGGCTTAAGAATTAATGGTGACCCTAGATCAATGGCCCGCAGGTTGCCACTTGAGAACCTGGGCTTAAGAATTAATGGTGACCCTAGATCAATGCACTTAAAGGGGCTCATTGAGTTGATATTATTTTGTGACGAGTTTGAAGGAAATCATTGCATGTCAATGTTTCTAATAAGCCTCATTACTCATGTATCACTTCCTATAGTTAACAAAAATGTGATAATTTATAGCATGACATCATTGGTTGTACACATCATATTTTATATTTGGGTTATATAAGCACCATACCCTCCCCCCCCCCCCTCTCCCCAAAATGCTTCCTAGATTGCCCAATATGGCACTTTCCAGGTATAGCAAATTGAAAGGAAACATAAGTGTTTGAAATCTCTTGCTTTAAAAACTTATAATTCTCCAAAATTTGTTTATTAGAAAAATTGTCTGCAAATTCTTTCTACAAGGGAGGGGGCGGGGAAGCAGCATGTAAACTTATTTTGAAAGTTCTGCTTAATATATTGTTTGGTATTGATAGGTAATTAACATGAAAAGTGTAGAAAACCATGGCAGGTTGTCCAAGCTAAGTACAAATTTGTGTAAATTGCATTAAGTGGGGTTGCTTGTTGGTAATAATAGTCCTCGGTAGTCTTTCGCTCTTTTCCTGTGAAGAATACTGAAGTCCACTTACATGAAAATGGCATACTTGGATATTTGATGTAAAAGCAGTAAAAGCCTAGGAAACAGCCACCAGATCCATTAAAATCCATATAAATATTGACTGTTTAAAAGGGTGTATTTTATTTTACACTTATATCACAAATAAACATAACCTATTAAACTATGCAAATATGTATTGTCTAAAGACAGGCTCTCAAAATATATCTAGTGTTATATCCTTTGCTTTTCTAACCTTTATTTCAAAGGAAAGTTGTAACATTGGTATCATCTGAGGGATTTATTTTGGAAGTTAGGCTTGTCTTCTTGAAAGCTATCAATAACACTAACCAAACTTAAAACTATCTCATAAGGAGATAATTTATTTAGGGTGAACAAAAGGAATGCTGACACTGCAGTACTGCATGCTTTGAGTAACTTCAGAAATGGTCAGACTTGTAAAGAGGTTTATGTAGAGAACAGTAAAACATATTGAAATAATTCAAAGGATTTTTTCTGTATCCGTCAAGCAAAACACATCTTTCTTTGGACATAAACTTAAGTCTATAAAACCCTCTGATCCATTAGTACCCCCTTGTTGACCCCTTCGGGGTGGAACATCTCATTTGAAAGCTGTGATAAAACAATCATAATCAATAGGAGGAATTCTGGTGGATTTCATACTTGGAGTTTGATTGTCCCCCATTGAATAGAAACCTATTTTAGGGGTCACCAGAGCTCAGACTATGAAACGTATTGAAGCATAGTATATTTAGCTGGAACCTAGATCTTACATTGGAATAAAATGCCAAGTATAAAATGCAAGGAGCTAGTTTATGACCATGTGAACATGACATTAATTTGCTTGGTCAATGCTCATGGATGTGAATAGGCCATAACAAAAAGTTCAAACCAACTCTTTGGCGAAGGGCATCAAAAATTCACTTGCTAGTACTTCATGTACTGGTACCGTATCGTAGTGTATTAGCATTACCAAACTGTAAAAAATCACTAAGTAACATTAGCATTGATATCGTCATAAAATAATAGCTTAGCCTACTGTAGAAGCTGCCGTAGTTGTCAAAGCAGGAAATAAGAAATGATGCAGTCCTGGTTTTTGCTACTATATAAGTTATATTTCTACACAAAAGGTCTGGGAAGTTCTTGCATCTTACAAAATCATTTATTTCCAAATTCATTATTTTCAACTTCTTCATGTCAAACCCCATCCTTCCTTTCCAGCATCAAATCAGTAGATGAGTTCAGAAAGTTTGTACATAGTGCATTATAGGAATGGGTCAGGTGTACCATGTGTACACAGGCGAGGCAGTTGTTAAGGTACAGCTGACCTTGTGACCCATCCAGAAGTACCTTATTACCGAAATCACATATGGGGGGAGGGGGGGAGAAAGGGCAATGATTCAGCTGCAGTGCCATCACCCTAACATAAACGTTCACTGCTACCTGCATGAAGAGTACATACATAGTTTTTGACATTACATAACATGGTTTTCAGTATTAACAGTAATGGGAAACTTTACTTTTCAATCATGTTTAATAAGAATTCTATGATGTGTTGATTTATGAATAAACCCACAAATAGATTTTGTATATATTCCAAACTTTGTCAGAGGGCCTGTAATGGTTGCATGCCAGTAAATAGTTCAACAACCTCATGCTACCCACCAAGCAAGAAAGAGTCAGATTTCATAGTAATTTCATTGTTGTCAACTCCAGAAGAACAGACGTGCAAGTTATTCCTTTTTTTTTTTTGTAAAACTAAACATAACATCTATTCTCAAGTATTTGAAGGGGGGGGGGGAGAAAAAGTCAATTCAGCAGTACAAAATTAAAAACAACATTCAGGAACTTTAGCAATGAAAAATGTAATTTTTAAACTTTTGTCAGATGAACCTATTAATCTTCTAAGCCTCAGTTGAGCCAAGAAGCTTTGTGCATATTTTTAGCCTAAGCATCAGTATGTAGGTAATGTACCTCCTCTCTTTCACTGCTGTGGAGGAGCTCAACAGCCTCTCCCTAAAAATTGGTGAAGTCAGGTTAGTGTAAGTGATGGTCACCATCTGATGGTCACCATGTGCAAAGTTACTCTCTGATGGGGAGTTTGCAAGCATCTTTTTTTTCAAAACTTAGATCTTAAATGTAATATATCTAAATGTAAAAAGAAGTGTCAGGATGAACCTATAAAAAATTTGAAACCACATAATTGAAAAAATGTTTCCCATTAGAAAGGAATGGCTTTGCTTTTAGGCTTTTCGTAAAGGTAGGTGTTGTTTTTACATCACATAGACAAGGTATTGAGAGGTAATAGCTGTTCTTATTATTAAACCATGAGTTTCACATCAACCTCCATCACAGCTTTTGTTCCCTCAGACTTGTTACTCATTACAAGAAATAACAAATGTTTCACTGTTAAAAAATTTGAAAGTTTCTGGAGCTATAAAGCAGTGAGTTTTTCTTTCTGTGGACCTTTGTTTTTTGAAGTTAAAGCTTCCCACCGTACATGGTTTCAAGTCTGTATCACTCTGTTTATATACTGTAGCTTTAAAGTTATGAAAAGGATTGTTTGTTGAGTAATCATTCTCTTTCCTTATCAACATTCTTTTATTCATGTTTCAGAACATATTTTTTTTTATCTTTAACAGCTTGATTAAAAACCCAAATTTGAGGCCAGATCTTCAAAAGTTGAAGGTTAGTAAATGTTGTAAGAATTATAGTGATGGTTGGATGCACGTTAGTAAGGCTGTGGCTGTTATTCCAAAACCAGAATCCAGTTTCTGCCGCTGCTAAAACAGGCTTTAACAGTATATCAAAACTGGTTTTTCAAAAAGTACAATGCCCATGCATTTGTACTGTGCACAAGTCTAGCCACATCTCTAATTTGTATAATGTTGCCATAGGCTCCACGTATGTATATACAATATTACATAGTCGTGATCTCACAAGCCAATTTTCATTTGTTACAGATAACGAGCAAGAGTAAAAAAGCAACTCAATTAGCTTGATCTCTTTCCTGCTCTTTCAACTATGCTTACAGTATCAAGTATTTGACTCTGTAACCCAAAATGTCACTCTGTAAATTTTCGGTTGTTATCTTTCCAAGATACAGTAGCAATATATGCGGTGAAGAAGTGTGAAGTGGGTACCAGAATGCAATTTTGGAACGCAACCCTAGTTATGATCGGTTATAGACCAGTTTTTGTCAAAAACCAGTTTTTCGGTTGTTCTAAAATTTCAAAACTGAATCAAACAGAAACCAGTTTTAACCAGTCTTCAAATCAAACCTGGTTTACTGACCAGCCTTACTTGATGGCGGTGTTTGCAGGGAGTTTTGCAGTGAAAGTTTAAAAGAACGAAATTCTACAGTCCAGAGCACTCTGGTAGCGATCTTTGTGTATGAGTTTTGTTTCAGTAATAAGGACAACTTATGCATTCATACTGTGTATTAAAACTAAATAAAATTCTTTTGGTTAAAATCATAGCATAAGCAGTGAATGTAAGTACTTCCTGATTCTGTACATCAATCAAAAACGCATTGACTATGCTGGAGCATGGTTTGGCGTAGAATTTAATTTGTAATCAGTGATGGGCAGTTTCTTGTCTTTCTTATTGCTTATAAAATGCATATGGCAAACCCTGTCACTACCTGGTTGCTGCACATGCATGCATTTACTTTCTGTTTCTGTCTGTTATGACCTTACATTTGTTACCATGCTTCCATTTAGTTTCTTTCCAAGTGTGGATGGAAGAGTGAAATAACTAGTGGGTAAGGAGAAAATTGAAAGAGGGGTGAGGGGTGAGGAAAGGGAAGGGGTTGAGATGAATGTCTCTTCCCCGTAGGTAGATTCCTTTTGCCCCTTTTCATGAACTTGAATAGGGACAAATATACAGGATGATACACTCATAAATGTGTCCATTCTTCAATTCTTTGTCCCCTGGATGTCCTTTGTTCCCCTCCCATAAATACTTACCAGGGCCCTGTTTCATAAAGGGTTAAGATCGATCTTAGGTTTGATTTCAATAGGACGATTGCATGACAGATCAAACTTAAGATCAGTCGTAACTCTTTATGAAACAGGGCTCCCGTTTAGTACATCACATTTTGGGATGGATACTTAAAATGGCTTTCTAGCACAATTTATTTCCTTTCATGGGCTTGTGCATTTTTTGAAGTACATTTAGTGAAAGGGAATATTAAATTCCCCATCCCTTTAAAAATCATTTATACAGAATAGTCTTTTCTTGTTTACTTCCCTTGCTGCCAGAATCAAGATATATTTAAGCACCCTGCACCTTCTCTGTCTGCCCCTGACATATCCTCAAAACTCTTTCATGGTTTGCCGTTGTACAGCAATATTATATACACAAGATATAAGTATCTATTAAAGTTCCATTTAGGTCACCAAATGTTGAGAGTGTTACTTTCTGTGGCATCATTGACATTTTTCAAAACCTTTTTCACATATCAGAGTCATCCATTTACCATCAAGTCTGAGAATGAAAAGGTTGACGTAGCCAAGTGGGTCTGCAAAACAATGGGACTGACTTCTCCCGACGAAACCAACCACAAAGGGAAGGAATGAAGTACTGGAGAAATGGCAGAGACGCTGAGAGCAAAACTGGTCCTCAGAAGCCTTCTGGACTTTGGTGTTAGTCTGATGTGAAAGATTTAGATAAAGAACCATGTTTAGGCCCCAAAACATACCTTTTTCTTCCCTTTCTTGTAAACCCTATCTCAATCCAATCTCAAATATTTGTGAACCTTTGTTCAGTGTGACAGTCAAGATCCAGCATTAGACAAGTAGCTTGTCATAGCAGAAGTCTGTAACTGAGGATGAATAGTTGTGTTGATTCCAGACCTGATGAAAATAATGGCCCAAATATTTTTGGCTCTAAAGACACAATTTTTTGTGCTTTGTTACTACAAGTTGTGGTCAGTTCTAGATATACCATGTATATGACTGCATAGTTTGTTTAATTATTAGATAGTGAATCAGTTGGTGTGATGAAGATGGTTACATCATTTCTATATTTAAGGCATCTCTAAACCAGAGACTTCCTCCTCTCTTAATTATGGTTTGCTTTTATCACCCCACAGTGTGTAGTAAAATGTTAGCCAACTGTCAGCATGTTGGGATTTTCTGTTGAGGAGGAAGAAACTGAAATGCAGTGGGACCCGGACGTGTGTGATCAGTTGTGTCACACCTGTCTTATTCTAAACATGAGAATAGTTAGGTTATAACTTAAATGAAAATGTAGAAAAAAAAATTCCACTGGGTTGTGGAGTCAAGTTAGACCATTCAGTGTGAAACATTTTTCAAATGAATGGGTCATGGTGTAAAGATTGATTGAGATGTTGAGACAAAGTAAGATAAATTACTAGTGGCATAACCAGACCTTTTAATCTGGGGAACTGGGAGGGGTAAAGGGTTGAAGTGGGGGAGAGGGGCAAGCAGTAATGACACTATCTAAGCGGAGCACCAGCATCGGTTGGTGCGTAGCATACAGAGAAAATTTTTGACAAAAACGCCTCTCGGTTTGCAGGAAATGGCACTTTCCAGTCTCTCTGGCGTTATGAGTTTCAGCTAAGTATTCTTTTATTTTTGTCTTACACAAATTTGACCCAATCTTTTTTTACCTTCGAATTTCATTGGGGGGGGGGAAGACATTTGACTAGGGGAGGCTCCCCCTGCTGGTTACACCACTGTAAGTTACTGACTTCTCAACTTGTGTGACAGTAAGTGACATATAGGCGTAAAATTCATCATAACTTGAGTTGATACAGTTGAGAACTGTGTGGATTGGTAAGAAATTTTCCGGGAGGACGATGACTTGAAAAAGTTTCTGCTTCTCTAAATATGCAATTCAGATGTAGTTTGTCGTATGGAGTCCAAGGGGAATTGACCATCTGGAAACTTGGGGACTTCCCAGTGGCCCTCTAACAAAAGGTGGTTCTTTCAAAAAATATAGGGCTCTTGACTGCCTCTTAAATATGCAAGCCAACCAGAGGGTTATTTTTGGGAAAGAGGTATGAGAGTTGGCCATGAAGGCTTACAAAGCCATGTAACTGTAACCAAGTAACTGTAAAGGAAGCCTCTACCATTTTAATGAGACTTTCATGTTATGTGGCACACAAACTCGTCAATTTTCAGCATACTTATTAAGAGTGCTCAAGGTACCAGAGAGGAATTCAGTACGTAAAGGAAAGAGGAATGAAGAAAAGAAAAGAGATTAAGTTAACAGTGACAAATGATTTTTGCATAAAATGAGTGTTCAGAAGTGTTTACAACAAATTGAGGGAAGCTATTTGGACTCTGTTCATGTTAAAGGTCAGTTCAGATGGGGGGGGGGGGGGAACGTAGAAATAAATCTCACGTTGCAATAATCTGGCCAAGAATTGAACTCTACATCTCCTGGTTTGCTAAATGTCATTGCTTTATTAAGTTTATCCATAGAAATTGTTCTCTCCACTTATAGTGTCTGTGTACAGCACCAAACTTTAGAAGAGGGTCTTATGAATCTTCCCATAATTTTTGCATGTGTTATATGCCCTTTCAGTTGACATATTACGGCAATTTTACCAATTGTAGGTACTTTATGCTTGTTGTCCTATGAAACCATATTTTGGGATTTTTTTTGGGGGGTAGGGGGGTGGGGGGGTTGGTCCTTGATGGTCTGAGAGCTTCATTAGTTTGGCTAACCATCAAACAGGTGCCAGATTGGTCTTGTGTGATGTGAGTACAAAGCTATGGTGGTCTCAGATCGTCTTGATTGCGTCCACACTAACAGTTGGGTGGTCTAAACAGAAAGCCAGACCAACGTGCGCCTGTAAAGGACACATGCCAGGTAGACCTAAAGTAGCCTTATGATGTATTCCCATACTGGCTATTTGTATACACACCGGCAAAGGACTTAAAAAGGCAAAATTCCCTCCCACAATACTTTGCAATTGCTATTTGAAAAGGGTTCACAACTATATATAGTTCTCAATACCCCCTCACTGTGAACAGCTTTGCTAAGTATAGAGTCCCTAGAAAAAATAAATGGTTTGATCTGTATTGACCAGGAGGCCATTGAATAGTAAGACTGGATGTATGCTCTTACATAGCTATGTCTTAACCCCTTGTAGTTAGTTACTCTTAATGGTTTAAGTAAACTCCATAACAAAGCTCAGTTCTCTATGGCGGTTTGTGTAAGGGTGGTAGTTTGCACAGGTGGAAAAGTATATTTAGGGGTATATCAGCAAATTCTTATTTTTTTCCACCTGGTTTGAAAAATTACATCCCAGAAATGTGGTTTCAAATTACTATTTATTTATATGTTTTTTTTTTTTAGATCTGTTTTTGATTTTGTGCTGAGCTTCCAACTTGAAATAGTGTCAATTTAAACGTTTTGTGCATTGTACATGTTTTGCAAAATTTAGGTTGCATGAATGAGAGGGGGGGTTGGGGTGCAAATGGGGTATAAGCTGTGATTAGTTTCGTGATTAGTTTAGATTTAAAGGGTGCCATTTCACTATTACACAACATAGCATGAAAAATGCTTGGTTTATCTTCCCTTTTGGTACTTGATGGAGGTACAGTTTGGTGCAGATTTCACTAATAGATAGCTTACATGATGTGTGTAGAAAGATGAATAGGAACCTGGCAGAAGGATGCAGAATGCTCAGGGACAAAGTTTAAAAAGAATACCAAAGTTTTAATTGTTGCAAGGTAGTTTGGCTTTGTAGAGAAGAGAGAGGAAATACCCCTTATATAATTATTAGATGGGGCTATTTGTGTATTTGTGTTGAAAATCTTGTAAGAACTTTTAATAAGTGGTTGTTGAGAGGAATGGCTTTGGGAGAAAAACTTAACTTCTTTGACTGGTAGAACCAGCTTGTGATGAAGTTTGCTTTGTTATCTTTATCAGACAAAAAATTGTCTGTTACAAAGTTTGATGACATCAAATTATGTTTGAAATTCACATGGTAGGCATACTAGTTCGGTTGGTTGTTTAGCATTGATGTAGGCAGGTTCAGTTAAAAGGACTTCATGGGGTTTGTGTAGACTAAAATGATAACAAAAACCTGAACCATGGCCCAATAGACCTATTCATTGACATCACATGACATCATTTAAGAAGACAAGAAATGACGCTCACTAGATAAAGTACATGATTTTGGTACGCATACTATAGGCACATGCACGAGGTAGTCTTCGCACCCACAAAATTAGCTGTCTGCATTTGTTGGTGTATTAAAGTCGCAATGATACGAGCTTTCTGAGGGTGCAATTTCTTTTGAGTGACATCACATGGATAAGGTCAAAAGCATAATTTTTGTGTGTTTCAGGAAAGATGCTGATGTGAGAAACATATCATCCATTAAAGCTTATCAATAGATTGTTGTCAGAGAGAAGTTTACATGATACACTGGTTTTGATCGTAACAAACCCTCCATTTTGTAAGACTTTATGCTAAGAGCACTTTAATGAAGTTTGGGGTTGCCTTTGATATTTTTTTTTTTCTTAAATGAAAATTATATCAACACTACCCTAAGCATCACCATTTTGTAAATTAATGTTTTGTATGAACCTTGTTTTGATTGAAGTTTAAGTGAAGTGATTTTTTTTTTCCTCTTTTAGTTTTGCAATTTTTGTCTTAAATATTATCTTCTGCCATATTTTTTTACGACATCTAGTTATTAAGAAGCAAAGAGCAATATGTAGCATGCTTTTGATATTATAGAACAGTATAACCAGTGTTTTGTAATTTATTCCTTTGGTTGCAGAAATCTTGTAGAGATTCAAAAATTGATAGATATTTACAGAGATTGTAAAGGTTTCAAACTCGGTGATCTATATCAAAAGTTCATCTACATGTACATGTTATGTCAGATTTTATTGCCAAGAAAGGTTCTATGTTTAAAAAAGTTTTTGAGCTGATTTTCAGTTTTATAATGTCAAGAAACTTGCAGCGACTACTGTAGCTGGAATTTGTGAACATGTGATTACTAAATATTCCAACGACAGTTATGTGGATTTTTTGTTTTTTTTTTTGAGGGAAAAATGAAAACAAATTTTTAGTTTCATGTGCTAGGTAAACCAAATGTTACACTTTACATGGTTAACAGCTTGAAGTTAAGTTCACCACACTCATGTGCACAGTAACAAGGACCATGAAGATGGGGGTGGGGGTGGGAAAGGGCTACGGGGGTTTAGCCCTGCACTGTTCCTCCCATGGACATTTTGGGCTGCCTTACGATAGACAATAGGCTGTTATTTTCTTGAACATATTGGGCTGTTTTGATGATTAACCCCACTCCCACCCCCCTTAATTCACTTCAAAATTGGCTTCACAGTCCCTGAGTAAAGATCAAAGTTGTCTAGTTAACTGATCTGCTTAAAGGCACTTCAGTCTGTCAGGCAACTGACTGCGTGGGCTGGACAGAGGATGTAATGGCAAGCTATGATAAGTGGAAGGAATGCTTGAGCATAACTGGAAAAGGGATCCTAAACCATGCAGTTGTGAAACACATGTTGCAGGGCAGTGTAGACCACTTTTGTACCAGAACACCCTCATGTGCACAGAAGGGGTCTGTTTTATCAATCATATACAGTTACTTCAATATTATGTTCAACAATAATGTTGAAAATCAGCAAAGCTGCTCTCATTTCCATACAAGTATATCCACAACACTGTCATTTATCATTGACAAACACCAGGCTTTATGTGGGTTCAGTAAACACTGTATTGATGCATGATATTTTTAAGAGGATGGAAAGTGGATTCACTGCAGTGCTAATTGATTTAGATGGTGTCAGGCCTTTTAATTCCATTCAGAGTAATTACATTTCCCTTTTTGAGTATCTTGTGATCATCTCTCTGGTAAATCAAAGAATAATTTCACATTTCTTTTCAGAGATGAAGTGAAGCATCATAATAGGTTGGTACTTCCAATTCTCCATTTACTGCTTTGGTTCTGATAAAGTTAAATATTTTCCATCAAATTGTCGAAAAAATATAGGCAATAATCTCAAGGCATGGGGTCTGTTGCAAGTGTACATTAAGGTTGGCATTGACTGTACCCTGGAGTGAGTGCTTTCTTTGGTACCTAAAATTCTGCAAAACTTAACAAATGATGTATCACAACTGCTGGATCAGAAGTTTGATGATTTGCCTAAACACATCTGCCTGTCTCAAGCATGGATGTCAATGTTTTTTTTTTTTTTGGGGGGGGGGGAGAGATGGGACAACATTCCCCCTCCCCATGTGTAAAAACTGTGGGATTCATTGTTCACCCCCTCCCCTCCCCCAACTTTTCTACAGAACCCTATAATCATGTAGCCATTGGAAATCTACCTTAAAAGAGAAAAAGATCCTGGTGAAATAGACTGACCTTGCTAGTGCATGAGCTAAAAGATGGATTAAAATGGTGGGAAAGTTTAACTTGTATTGTTAAATTGACTTACTTTTTGGGAATTTGATTCTAGTATTTAATCCATGAAGGATTTACTATGAAGCACGATGATTGGATAATGATGTGTTCTTTCTAAATGTGTCCGATTTGCAGTAGATTGCCAAGAGTGTTGCAAGGCCTCTTCAAAAATTGAAGTGAATAATTGCGGTTCTCCCTGGTAATTTCTGCTTTCACTGACAGTTTCAAGCTATCAGCCCTGTTACTGCATCATTTGTCACTATATAAGCAAATGAGATTAGTGTGCTGCTGTTATGTGTGATACCACTCATATATTTAGGCAAAAAGTTTTGGGAAAATCTTGATTTATATGAAACATTAATTTATGCCATGTATGAAGGTGAGGACATATTTTACTGCACCACAAGATTAAATTTCCATGATTCTGCAATGTTAGAATACTGATTTGGGCACTCACATCTACTATTAAACATGAAAAACAGTCCCTGAAACTTTTCCATTCGGGATATAGAATGTTTGGTACCTAAGCTTGACTTTTGCTCAGCTTGGTATTAAACCCCTTACCATAAATAGGTTTTGAATTTGTTGTGTAATTTTTCTGATGTCAAAAAAGTAGATGAAAATAGCAAAAAAAAGTTTGTTTGAAAAATAAATCATTGAAAATTTGTTGTTTGCTGAAAAATTGAAAGAATTTTTATCCAGGCCAATTGGACAAGGGGTCTTGGCTTCACAACTGGAGTAGGCTGTAACCTCTTGACTGAAAATTGAGATCCCAAATTGGGACAGAGAACTGGCTTCACCTCTCTTAATTTGTGGTCACTGTAATGTCCATCTTGTAGATTTAACAGAGGAGCATATTACCCCAAGTCATGCTTTATACTGTAACATCATAAGCTAGAAGATGTCCCCCCTCCCACCCTCAGTTTAAAGAAATATGACATTGTGGTGGCACATTTTGGAAATCCATTAGTTAAATATCTTTTGCTATTGCCCATTTTGTGTCATTGTATCAAAGATTTTCAGTCTGTCCTCACTTAAACTTCGGTTTATACAGACTTCTTTGCCGAGGCATAAGCAGTTTATAGGATTTGTCCTCTAAACACTTCTTTGAAATTAATAGTTGTCAAGAAGAAAAATGTGTGCACATTGCACATCAAAATGTCCAGCTGAAAGTGAATTATTTTTGGAATTACTTTTGTTGTAATTTTGGAAAATGAAAGAGCACTTTCACTACATAATTACATTTTGTTTGTTCTGCGACTCTTCAAAGTATCTTTGAAGACTGTATTGAAGGAATAAGAGAGACTTTTTCATTTCATGCTGTTAGGTTGGAAGCTTTTGAAATTTGCTGACATTTTTATAGAATTTATTAAGTAAGGAGAAAAAAGAATGGGGTTCTCGTTAGCTCAGAATTTTATGCCAGTGTTGATTCAATTAGTACTTAATTCTGTGTAGATAAGCCGGAAATAACTTTTTGGGGAAAAAATGTATATTGGACTTCACATCCAATAGTGAGGAGTTGTATATGAATACAACAAAAAGTGATCCGTGCTTAATTTGGTTCATTTTTTTTTTTGTCAAGGAAACAAGATTTCCTGTGATTTTGGTACCTATTTTAGAAAAGATTTCCATTTATAAATGCCGATTTTTTTATAGCAGAGAGGGAAGATATATGATTCTTTTCTTGTGCCATTTATGTTACGTCATTGTGTGCATGGTAATAAACGGAACAAAAAATCACGGTGGTAGAATTTTACAACAGATATAGTTTTCCTGTAGATGGCATATCCATATTGTAAATTATTGTCAAGAAATGTCAGTATAGTACAGTTGCCCAATAACACAAGAAGCAACATAATGGTGTATCTGATCTCTGTATCCTTTTTTTTGAGATGTGGAAGTTCTTTATGTGACGATACGTTCCCCATTTTGCTTGTACCCGAACACTTGATATCAAACATTGTGCATGCAATAATTCCTCTGTGTATGTGAAATATTGGTCAAAGCATATGTTGTTCCTCCTTTTCAAAGAATGATTTTCCTTACTAAACTAGTAAGGATCCATGGTATGTGTGTAAATGTTTAGGCTACATTTGTGACAATCACATTCATATGATGTGTAATGATCACTTTGAAAAATATTCAATTGCAGGATCTTTAGGTCACTCAATGAATTGGAGGTGAGCACCATGCAATGAAATATGTAGACTCACCAACTCCAATATATTTTCTGAAGAGGTCTCGAGACCTACTAGGGTCCATGTTCACTTGTCACAAATCAGTGATAAAACTGTAGATTGTGATTTTTTCTTGATGATGCCAACAGCCTTTCCCCCATTATCAAGAAAACATTTTTTTTTTTGAAAAGGTACAGAACATTTTAAGCTTTGACCAAACCTTATGCATACAGGGTACATGTTGTGCACAATTGCTGCATTGTCCATTATGAAATGATCACTTGCAGGATGTCATGTAATTTGCGATATCAGCAAAGAACATCTGTGATTCTTGGTTGAAGAAAAGATACCCACTAAACCAGTCCACCTAGGCATTTTTGTGACATTTTTTGGGCATTCATACATTCCTTGTCACCAGCTTTCTATGGCTAAATGCTCTCCCTACCACTGTCCTATTTTGGGTTTAATGGAGTTCCTGTTCTCCTTCCCCTCCCCCAACTCACAGTGGAGATTTTATCAAAATTATCACGTGTTACCATGGTACTATGTCATTGGGTTCATTCCATTAATGGGGGAGGGGGATGACAGTTACTCATAAAGTCTTGTAGATTTTGTAGCAACTTTTATTATAGCAAAAAGAAGAGAATAAGACAATTTTTCCTTTCTGGAAAACCTTTATTTCTGAAAATAACTGATCACATGTTCTGCTGCTTCTATGGCCACAGCCAAGGTTCAAAATGCTGCTGTATTCACATAAAACACGAACAAACAAACGATGGACAAATACATACAGATCACTACATCAAGATAATAAACTCTTCTTTGTGTTCATAAAATATACAATGGTATAACTGTAAGACAAGAAAAAAACTGAAAAAGTGGTATAATTACACAAAAGAAAAATGGCTAAAAATTAATGCACATTTTTACAAGGAGTAAAAAATAGCCTGCCCATTGATATTCCCCACCCTCAAAGCATCCAACTTTTGAAAGAATTAACCCTAGATCATAACATTTTATACATCTCAATAAATGAAAGCAGACAACACCACATCATACATGCAAATAAAGAGCAATGCAGTTTTGTTTGGAGAAGACCTTACAGTGTTTGTAACATTTGTTTTAACTATACATGCTACTACTGAGAATGCAACTTGAGAAAGTGAAACGATATCAAGTGGAAAGACCACTGCAATCTAGACCTTGATGTAACTATCATCAATAAAAAGGAATCAGACAGTCCCACCATAACTCCACCCCACCTCTTTCCACCTCCCAACTGCTCCTCCACCTTTAGCAACTTCTAATTTCAGGGTAATGAGATGGCAAGGTAGCTTTAATAAAGTACAAAGATAGCTTTATCCCTTCAACAGTTACTGCTGACTTATTCAAATTAATTTAAACAGTTCTTCAAAGACAATGCTTCATCCACTGAAAATTGTATGACATGAAAGATAGTGATCTCCTGTTTAGCTGGAAATATTTACCTATGATGTAAAGATAATTATAGAAGGCAATAAATTCCTGGTACTTTTGCTTGCCTGCATGGCAGACTTGGTATTACTCCTGCACCTGGTGTCTGGTAAAGCCGAGGAGGGCTTGCTAAGTTACCCACGAATTTATTGTCTGTTTTCACACAGATTGTATGCACATGAACGACAACCACTCAAGAAAATACTCAGAAGTATGTAAAGAAAGAAAAATGATGTTAAAGTTGATGTGCTTAAAGGACAAAGTCAATAGTTTCCCCAAAACTCCCTGGTTTGGGTGTCTATGAGCTCCGATACTTGCCTCCTATTTACATGAGGTACATATGTAAATAGGAGGTAAGGAGGATGGAAATCAAATAAATGTGTGATTTTCCATGCTTACAATTCCCTCAGAAAAAAATGAAAAGTCCTGTTACAGAGATTGCAAATCAGTTTTAGCTCCATCTTGCAATATGCATATTCATATATAAGAACTAACCAACAGTTCAGAAGAATTTCAAATATGGTTCATGATATGGCAAAATTGGATGATTTCTGTCATTGCTTTCAGACATCAGAATGTGTATATCAGAATGTGTATGTCAGAATTTTGCACATACTAGAGACCTGCTGCCAAACCTGTTTCCCAGGGGGCCACACATGACAGACCCATGATGTAAAGGTCTGAAGATCAAGAGGTTGGTTACATTAGGTCTTAGTGTCCCCTTGGGGAGCAGAATTTCAGGAGTAATGTTTGGTTTCACTATTTGGCTCTTTGCTAGAGAGTTGAGGGAACTGAGAAAAGTATCTCCCTACCATACCAATTTTGGATTCCCACCAGTTTTTGAAAGTCACCAAGATTATTTTGCATTGGTTTTACAGCTTGATATCTGCTACTGAAAAACAAAATATTCTCTCAATTATATGAAAAAATTGATAGAAGTATGTATTTACCCAAACTTGGAACACTGGTTAATCAAGTCAATTCTTTTATTGCATGCTTTTTTTCACAGTGCAAGTATTGCACAATACATTTATTCAGCTTTCATGTGTACATGATGTAACATTCTCATACATGTAAACACAAAATGGAGGATGGGAGGGGTAGGAAGAGTGACAGTTAGAGGAGTGGTATTTTCCCTATATAGAACAAACACTGAAGGATTCCTTTTGACATTACAAAAACTTTTCAAACTACCTTTTGCTTTATATTCCCTTCATCATATCAATCCTCTTACTGAAATAGATTTAAAGAAAGATAATCCTGTGACCTGCACATACCTTATAACCTGCACATACCTTATAAAGTTTAATATGGCATCATTATTCCCAGCAATATTCAACTGCCACATCAAAATTACACTGTACATTGCATCATTTTCAAAACCTTACTTTTCTTAACATGATGTCTCTACATATACCAGTCTTTACCACAAAAGAAGTTTCTCAACAGACTAATTATCCTAGGATTGTAAACTTGAACATTTTTTTGCATTATACATGGCAGCTATAAAATCAATCACATACTTTTGAACCTGTAATAATTTTTAAAGGAAATGATATGTAAACATTGTTTCCTTCCCTGTTTTAATTTTCTTTTCTTTTTTTTTTTTCTCAAATTATTTTTCTTTGGAAGAGTACTCTTCTTTAAAAGCATTTGTGCATTAAAGTGCTAAGACAATTAACAGTTTTAAGAAACATGTAGAGCAATGAACAAGTCTTGCATTTAGCTGGCTTGTGCCAGACAACACTCCAATTTATATGTTGGCTCCTGGTGTAGAAGATTTCAGCAGAAACGGGTCATTATTCCATGACGAGGAACCTTCTTTGGCATGATGACAATGCCCAATCAACATTGTGGGTATACCCAGATATTACAAGTTAAAACGTGCATACAAACATTTGATTTACACAAATGTCAATCTATGGTGCCCAAATGAAAGAAATTTGATGTACACAAATGAAAGAAAATGCTCGCTCACTAATTTAAGCACCAACCGTGGTTTTGGACTTAGTAAGTTGGAGATATGACCAGGTGCTTTGAAGGAAAGAAAAGTCACCTGGTCACATATTTTTTAAGCATACTAGGCCATCGGGTAAAAATTGCTTAGGGCCTGCCAAATGTTAGGCTTTCGCCACAAATTGGATTTTTCTTAAAGAAGTTCCCCTAATTTTATTCCACTTGTCTGCAAGTACCTTTAGGTACAGCCATGATCTCTACACTGACTCTAACCCATAGCCATCTGATCAGGGGATGAACAGCCTTTGCTGCCTCTTACACCCTCATAAAGGCAAAATAATAATATAAATGGTGATAGGAAGTCTCTCAAAAACAACTGCAAATGTTATTCTATATCATCCTTACCTCTTTACTATAACTGCTACGGCGAAAGGAAGAAACCAACTCTAGTTATTTTGTTATAATTTTCTGGAAAAAGAACCCCTGAAGTCAACTTTCCAAAGGCCATTTGCCAAATAAGGGTGGTACCCATATGAAAAGTATCACAAGAAATATTGTAGCAGGTACTTGCACTGAAAAAATTAGTTGAAAAATAAGGTAAAAAAAGAGGTTAAAGAACTATTTTCAAAATAAGGTGAAGGTAATTATAGACACCCCTAAGTTCAGTGTCCTAACTGGATAGAACCCCACAGGTGTCCAATCCAAATACAGCAGATAACAAACACAATTTCTGTATTTCCTTTTTGCTGTTTTCAAAAGGTGGCATGATTTGGTAAGGTATGTATCTTTCAAAGCTCCTCCTTCTATTTGTATAATTGCTACATACATTTTTATTATGTATATGTATTTTATTTTCATATTCAAAGTGGACATAGGAAATTTCCATCAATCAATCAATTAATCTATCAATCAAAATCAACATAATCAAGAACCCTAAGTTTCATTTCTTTTCGCAAAAGATACTACCCTGGCTTCATATGAATCCTAAACAAGAAAAAACAAAGAAACATTTCATAAATCCAGTATGTACCTTGAAGAGTTTGAATGTAAAAATAAAAATCTTACTACCCACCATATCAGGGGAACAAACGGCAGAAAGGTACACCAGACCTGAAATGATGTTGCCATAGCAACGATGGGAACCTTTTACCCTTTTAGTAATTGGATATTTACATTTGGCTACTACATACTTTATGAGGCTTTTCCTTCAAATCATCGTCAAACTGCATAATAGTACTACTATATCTGCAGAGATTTGGCTACCTCAGTTGTCTGGACTGAACAAATCCAACTGTAAAAAAACAACATGCAAAGTTTAAAGAAGAAAACTAAGTCCATCCTAACAAGACTGTGAACGGAAAAAAAACCAACCAAGCTTTGAATTACAGACACTGTATAGTGGGTAATTTTCACAGAGGTTTTATTTTCAAACTTTTCGCAGCAAAATAACCAATCCCAAATTTAAGACCGGCCAAAATACTTCCGTTACTCCATAAAAGACATACGTTGGCTGATCTTTACAGGTGCAACAACGAATTTTTTACTCTGAAAATATGTGTACAAGGAATAGAATCGCGAAAAATTAGTCTTGCGGGAATTTCCACTGCACAGCATATTAATATCCCTAGGATGAGAAGTTATTTATGCTTGTATTTATATCAAGTTGTAGCATTGTTATCTCAACTTTATATTTTCCTGCAGATGATAAACAGATGGCTACTATACAAAATCAACCAATGCTACAAATCATAATGATTAAAAGAAAACTTAATGAGTTACAAACAAAATATGTAAAAGGTAAAAAATCTTGAAAGATCCAATGTCAGATTAACATAAAACACTAACGAACAGAAATTGCACTTTTATTAATTATCTGTTTGCCTCTGATTCTCTGTACAATTATAACGAAAGGCATTAGTTTTTACTTAAGGTAGAAATCATTCCTAAGTGTTTTACTGGTGAGTTGTTCACCTCAACATCTGACACAAATGTAAAACACAACTTATTTTCTAATAAGACATCAGTAACAATAAAAATGTTCATAATCCAAAAGGATTTTTTTTATTTCCACAGAAAAGACTTTTACTCTGTTGTCACTGATTCTAATTTACCTTGTAAGTTCAAAATCTTGAAAATTTACAGTAACTCATACTGTTTTTGAGACCTTGTGAAAATGAATAGTTAATAAAAACATGTTAATGCCAGAGCAATCCACAATGTAAATACTTAATATACAAAATTTTGAAATTTTAACACTGTTTTACCAGATACATACTTAACTCCCAGAGAGTACCTTAAACATGTCAGGAGGCTTTCCACAGCCCACCTTGACCCACACAACAAGGCTATTTCAGCTTGAGATAATGATGTAAAGTAGCTATGATATTACTAAACTACCCTCAATTTACTATATGTCTGTTCTTATACCACATACTGTTCTTATCTCCTGTTGCTGTTTTCTCTACCTTATTTGGGTACACTACCTTTGCCTTTTTAACCCTTGCTAATGCAGACGGCTTTCTGTTACTACCTGCCAATCGGACAATATTTCTATTGGAGCTTCTTCATGTCTTTTGTGTTTGGTACAAACTTTATGCACACTGTGCCCCCTTTCCTTCCTTCCCCACCCCCCCCCACCCCAACAGCCATTGGCTATTGCTAAATTTCCTGGGCTTGCATATTTATATCAAAATCCACTTGCATCTCTTAATTGCTATCAAATGTTTACCATACATCTACTTAAATTACATAAAAAATACTCTCATTTAAAAAGACCATTGAATGTACGAGAAAAGGGCATGCTCTACTGAAAACAAATTGACTGACTTCATAGTAGGGTTGGGCTTCATCATTTCACAACTTAAACAAAAGAAAGATCACACTGGAATCTGGCAGAACAAAGAAAAGATGAGGCTGGGTCGGCAGGAACAGCATGAGCAAACATATAGAGACAGTAAAATGATAACTGACAGTAAAAAATATAAACTGTGGCAAGATGGTTACTTAAAAGGAGAAATACAGTCTCGCCCAGTTAAATTATGGATTCAGACTGGTTTTTGTAGAACAGTTTCCACTTTGCAAACATCAGTGGCAACATGACCTTTCTGAAGAAGCAGTAATGTCTTTAAACTGTAGAACTAATGTTTGAAAGTTGAAACTAAGCCTATTGGCATGTTCCCTTTTGATAGTTTTACAAAATTTTTAGATGCCAATTAGGGTTTACTTTTCCTTTAATTCCACAGCATTTTGCAGACCCACAGAAAACTCAAATTACTCTGCAAACGTGAAGAACATGCCATTTCCAAAAACACACATGAATCCCCTGCATAATTTAATATCAGAAAAGCGATATTACTTTTAACTTAAAAGCTTTATTCACACAGTTGTTGCATATCATACAGAATAAAACCCTTTATGAACCATTCAAACAAAGAACCTCATTTCTAACATGCAAGGTATATCCAACCACATCCCCTATCCTCCCTAAGTTTTCTCTCTACCAATGTGGTTGCTTATCTCTACCACCATGAAATTCTTTTTCTGTTAATTTTACTAATCCCTTCCCCCCTCCCCCCACATAAACCTTAACTAACTCAATGTAAATAGTCTCACAATAGATCACATAGTATTCTGTAACCTACTTTGCAAAAAAAAAATGATATTTATGGCAAGAATATGAAACAAAAAGGTCCAGCCTTTGAGATGCAACCATGCAAGAATAATTTTTTTTCCTTTTTACTTTTTATCCAAAAGAGTAGCCAAATCTGTAGCATATGAGCAAAATTTGCACTTGTTTCTATGAGCCTAAAGTAAGTTGTAGTGAGCAGTAAGCAGGTGTGTCACTGACACACACAGGTGAATGTTTTGTTTTTCATTTTATTACAATCTAGCCCTTGATCTTGGGTATGTGAGGGTATGGATGGTTAAGGGGAAAATGAAGTCTACCCAATCAGAATTAGTATACTCTGTCATTCAGATTTACGAATGGTCTTTTTTGATCATGTGACAATATTTTTGTTACTAAATTGCTAAAATCATGGAGAATAATGCCTTCCTTTTTGTTTGTAGTAGTTATGTTCAAAAACATCTTCAGAGGTACTTCAAATGCAAATAAGAGGACATTTGTAAGAGTTTGCTGTTTTATCAAAGCAATCTTGGGAGACTGCCTATTGCCTGGAGGGAAGCTTGCAACAATCAACTGTCTATGACGCATTCACATAACGGAAGCACCAGACACTGAATGAGAAACAGGATATATACTGTAGGGAAAAACCCACTATTTTCATGTTTTTCTGTGTAACTTATGATCATTTAACAATAAGAAATTTCACTGGAATCCATGAAGTATTTTCTAATTAACTTGTGCATGTATCTGGTAAAAGCATTCAGCAGTACACAAATATCTCTATCCCTGAACGCCAGTGACACAAAATTGAAACTATATTTCTTATCTAGATTAAACATTTCTAGCTTTCTCTTTGTTTAGATTTTTTTTATTGTCTCAATGTTTCTCTTTGTGCTGTCTTATTGTTTTGTATTTTTGTGCAGGGATTCACAGAGGAAATCAGTCTGCTGGTCAGACTTTTCTGTGTCATCCCTACACCTTGTGTCTTTTGTACATTTTATGGTTTAAATAAATCAACATATTTATGTGGCACATATGACAATAC
>WURT03200076.1:0-27270 GCA_009936505.3 Holothuria glaberrima
TCAGTCAGTCAGTCAGTCAGTCAGTCAGTCAGTCAGTCAGTCAGTCAGTCAGTCAGTCAGTCAGTTAGTTAGTTAGTCAGTCAGTTAGTTGTTTGTCAGTCGGTCGGTCGGTCGGTTTGTTGTTGGTTTGTTAGTTGTTTCGTTAGTTGGTTTGTTAGTTGGCTTGTTAGTTGGTTTTTTAGTTGGTTTGTTAGTTGGTTAGTCAGTCAGTCAGTCAGTGAGTTAGTTAGTTAGATGAGATTTAACGACACACCAACACGAATGTGTTATATGGTGTCAACAATAAAAAAATCAAGTTTAAATACGGTTTCAAATACTTTTCAAGTTCAATTTTTTTAAAATATGGTTTAAATACGGTGCAAGTCCTTCCCTTTAGTCGCTTCTTACGACAGGCAGAAAATACCGTGGGCATATTCTACAACTTCCAGTCCACTGGGGGCAACAAATATTACGATACAATACTTGAGGGTACAGAGGCAAAACGGTTAACCATTTAACCTCCAACCTTCCCTTCGACTGTGTATTTTAAAATTGATCAGTAAAAAAAATAATAATTATTAGTTCTTGAATTCTAAGCATCACTGGTATCGTAGTAGTAGTATTGTGACCTCTATCGTTAAAGTTTGTGATGTACGTAAATAGAGACAGCTCAGACACTACAATGTGCCAGACAAGGGTGAGCTGCTTCTTAATCCCGGTTATAGCCTACATAACGATTCTTTATCTAGTTGCATAACTCCCAGGGGCTTGATGTGGATCTCAGTAATAATTCAATAGTAAATGATTCATACATATCGCCCTAGGCACTCCGCCGAATAGATATGTATGCTCTATACAATCCCATCTTAAGTATCATTAAAACAGGTAATCACTTTCAATTGTCAAGATGTATGAACCCCAGGATATTTTTGTTCATTTTCGTACTGCGGAATGTGGCAGATGAGTTTTTTTTTTTTTTTTTTTGTGTCAAATATTTCCAACCCGGCAGTGTGCATGCTACCAAATCTTCGTACAACGCAAAACTATCTCTTCATTTTTACAGCTTCTGTTTATTGTTAAGACCAGGCTTAAACATTTTGACTTTGAACTTTAAAGGAATGATCCTTGAAGCCTTAGGAAATATTGTAGTCTATTTCCCATCAACATGTGATGCTCATTTCGTTACGTCAATTACCGTTTTTATTCTCTTCTTTTGTACACGAGAACGTGGCCCTGATACAACAGCCCACTGAAGGTAATTTTTAATATGCACAATTTGAACATTAGTGTCAAGTTCCAGATATGCAACAACCACTGTACAAAAGGCATTGTCATTTTCATATATACATGTACACACACACACATATATATATATATAATATTTATATATCTTATATCTGTATAATTAAAAATAATAGATGACATCTAAAATATTTGACTTCTAAGGTTTCTTGTTAAACCAACGCATTCTGTTCTTCTGTTAATTACATTTAACTACGTGGCAGCGCTCCTGTTATGGTTCTTGCACGGAATCATTTTCATTATATACCTATTAAATGAATGGGTTTATTTAACAAAAAGATCCGATTGCTCAAGTAGATGCAACGTAGATAGTTGAAACACATTCGGTAACATTTTTATCACAATCTTGTTTCTTTGAAGTCAGAGCCCTTTGCTTTATATGGCTGTGAAGAACAACACTGAACAATACTTTGAACCCAGCGAGTCTACTTTGGGCAACCACACATTAAAACCTTGAAAAATTGTGTAGTCTCTCAAATAAAAGTAGTTTCATGTGTTTATATGCTTATATTTAATACTTGTTCCATTCAACATTCCACCCAGTTGTTGTCTACTCATAAGATGCAGTCATTGCATGTAATAAATCGTATCACAGTACTTGTTACATTTTTTCATACACCTTTGTGATTGGCACTTACCTTGAAGGCGGTCATGTGAGGGAGAAATAAGTAGTTTTGCTAACTTCAAAAGATGCTTTTTGATCTTTTGTTCTCAGGAATATTACAAAGGTTGCATTTTCGATTTGATAAAAGAAGGAAAGTTAATATTTTCTACTATATTGTTTTGAACAGGAAAGATACAAACTTTTAAAGAAGAGTTGAAGACAAAATATAGCAACACTTGGGAAAAGGTATATCCTTTACCATACGACAAAAATATCTCATATACTATTAACGAACTATTTATCGAAGGAAAAATAGAACGTTTAGATACGATAGAGGAAGAAAAGCCTGGAAATTTTTACACTTGGAAGAAATTGAATTCCCACAATGAACTTTTTAACGCACTGCGGCAAAGGCAAGTACAAATGGTACTAGAGGGAGAGCCCGGTTTTGGTAAAACTACGTTAGGCTATCAGTTTGCTTTTGATTGGGCAAACAAAAGTGAAAGATCCCCTTTAAAAGATACTGATTTATATATACTTCTACGTCTGAGATATTTAAAAGATGTGTCATCCATACCTTGTGCAATAAAAAGGTTCTTGTTACCTGCAAATTCATCCTTATCTGTTGAAGATGTTCAAAAAATACTGTTTCACTCGAGTTCTGTTGTAATTTTTCTGGATGGATACAACAGATTCTCACATGACAAAGACGGTCAATTCACTTTCATCAATGACATCCGCACAAACAATATTTGTCAAAGATGTCACCTTATTGTAACTACAAAGCCATTCTGCTTACCAGACGATTATGCTAATGATATGAATCGTATGAGACTAACTGGTTTCGCTGAAGAGTCTTGGCGGAGATACCTCAGAAACTCTGTTGTTAATAACGACCCTGAGGAGGAGGAAAGAATCATGAAAATTCTTTATGACAACCCGCTTTTACGTGACCTTTGTCAGGTTCCTTTGTTTTTTGTGTTGTTTGCACATATTACCAAAAAGCATGGTACTTTTAGTGGTGAGTTCAATACTGTGACAACCTTTTTTCAAGCAGTGATAGATCACTTTCATGGGAAAATCCGTTCATACATTAACGTGAATAAGCATTTAGCTCTTAGCTCTGTTTGTTTTGATGGATTGATTAACGAAGAGAAAGGCTTAATTTGGGAAAAAAAAGAAATCTGCGTCAATCTTAGTAAAACCCTTTACAACGAATACCTTCGTGTAGGTCTTTTTGTAGAAACACACTTCTGCAGACAGAAGGGAAGAAGTGAACAAAGCAGTAGTGGAAATGCTATATACGAAACCAAGGTACGGTTTTTTCATGATGTCTTCTGCGAATGGTATGCTGCTAAAAAATTAGCCGAAATTGTCAAAACTGCCAGCCAGGAAGAATGTAAACATTACTTTGAGAAAATAAATCCTTTAGATCATCAATATGTGTATCGCTTTGCTTGTGCATTTGATCGTGAGGCTGCCACAAAAATCATCAAGCATATTCAAAGTATCAAAGATGGAGAGAAATTTGCAATTGTCTGCATCCTCGAACAACCAGGAGACTTCAAAAATGTAGAGAAGACCATTAAGAATATTTGCTCATCCCCTGTTGTCATCACCAACTATGAAAATTTATTTCTTCAACGGTCGACGGTACAAGTTTTAGAATTTGCAAGTGACAAAAAGGTAAGTTCAAAAATACTGTTACACTTTAAGGCAAGGTTCCATGGAGTTTCAAGTAAAAGGCCTATATATTTTAGGATCTTTCCCAAGATATACAAATAGGAAGATCACCATATTTACAGACTGAGAAATAACCCGGAGATTGAGGGGGACCTTTGACAGGGCTAACAAAGAGATTATAGTCTACTCTTTTGGCATATTTATGTCTTGAAAAAGAAGCATGAAATGTAGTTCAAATGAACCATCGATTTTTCACTTTTCCTGGTTTAGGTAAAAAAAGAAAAATTAAACGAGACCGAAATGATATCGGTCTCATGACCATGATCATAACCAATTTGAACTCCTAAAACTGACTTCGGTTTCGGTTTGAACCGTTTAGCCCGGTTTTAATAGGATTTGCAAACCAGGCTTTACTTCATACCTTGGAAAATGTTGCGTGTTACTGTTGTTTGAATTATTTAACAGCTCTTCTTCTAATTTTGTTTGAAATTGCAGTGAATTTTTCTATGTCACATAATTGTCTTCATGAAATTAAATTTCATAACTTGTCTTGATGTCTAACTAGCCTAACTCATCAACCGAAGCACACTTCAGGCCCGTATGGGGGGGGGGGGTTCAGTGGGTTCGGACGAACCCCCCCCCCCGCAAGATCTGGAGTTCCTCTTCTATAATACTTTAGATTTATATGATGACCCTTCTGGTGTTTTTTTACATCCTACATGGTTTTCAAACGCCCTTGAAAAACTCCCAGTCAAAGTCTGAACTATCTTCATAGGCATAAACATAATTAACAGGCTGCTCGCTTCCACCGAAATGGGTCGTCCTGAGCAAAGGGAACGTGACAAAAATGGAGTGCCTAGAGTTGTAAGAAATAAGAAAAAAAAATTCTCAAAACGCATGAAAGTTGGACCTGCTGAGTTTCATATTCGTGTAGACTCTGAAAATGAAAACAGATAAATAATGGGAGGGAGCATGCATCCGGACCCCTATATAACTTGCGCATTCAGCAAGGGTGGCGCCAACGGCCATGGGCATGGCTGCCCCCTAGAGGAAATTATCGCAATTCGTCGAGGAGTCTTAATCCATTAGTGTAATAAATGTAACCGTGATTACCTTCAGTCCTCCGACGATCTGCTTCATTTTGCTTTCAAAAACATCAGAATTTTTAATTTTGTTAAAAGAGCCTTAATCCGTACGACAAAATAATCTCAACAAACTTCAGTCGTTCGGATGATCTGCTTGGTTTTGCTCATACGAAAGACTGATCCTTCGTTAAAGACCCCAAATTTTTAAATTCATTTTACAAAGAAACCCACATTTTTCAAATTTTATGCCATTAAAATTCCCTATTTTCTCCAATATATGTTCCAGTTTTTTAAATATTTGTTGAAAGGAAGCCAAGAAAATTTTCCAATGTCTTCTGAGAGCCTTGGTGATCCCTATGATTAAATGTGTAACCCCAACGCAATTAAGCCGTCCCGACGATCTGCTTGATTTTGCCCATAGGAAGGGCAGATCCTTCAAGAAAAACCCCAAAGTTTTAAATCCAAAAAACCTTAGTTTTCTTCCCAAAAATTCCAAAGTTTCTTCAATATAAGCTCCAGATTTTCAAATATCTGTTAAAAAAGGCCAGATATTTCGGCGCGCTTCGCGAGTTTCTGCGGTCGGGCTTCCGAGTTTCTGCTCCACCCCTCTGTCGGGCAAATCCTGGCATCACCCCTGGCCTTCAGCATTCGATGCATGTGTCTTCAAAAATCGCTGGTCAAAGTCGGTGGGTAAAGTGTTCCACATGTGGCAAAATGGAACCTCCCCACTGAAAAAGCTGCATACGGGCCTGCACTGATCATGATCTGCATCTGGTCATGTTACTGTCATTTCATGGATGTGAAATACTGCCCTTTAAAAGGGTAGTATTTGCCAGCTTGTCAGACTGTACGCTAGAAATCTGAAAGTCCTTAGGAGATCAAAGAGAGGTTCAAAGTAATCAACCGTGGGCAGCATACCCACTTGCTGTTATTTAAACGTGTTGTAGAAATCAGGTAAATGAACAAAATATGTGTCAGTTCCAGGAGCAGCATGTTTTTTTTTTCATTAATTAATTTATCTGCCTAATTTCTTGTATAATTGCTTGTCCTATCATTTTTGTTAAGTAATTACATAATTGATGAGAATGAGTCAATTTTAACGAACGAGGCCCATAAATTGTACGTTATGTTAAGGATTAATAATTGACAGTTTGTAACTTTGATTCATAATTATGCTGACCTTTGTTTACTGTTTAAGCCGACAATGTTCCACAGTTTGATTCATAAAAATGAACCATCCTTCACTTGCCTAGCACGTTTTTCGAATTGCTTCCAATCAAAATATGGACCTTTTTGGCAATCTGTTCTTATGTTATTGTATTGCTAATTTAGTTATTTTCGTCTTATGAATAATCTTTGAAATTTAGAGTATTTACGTGCTTTTCAGTGAGAAAATTGTCTGACGAATATTCACAAGTTAGATGTCTTACGTTCTATTTTCTCAATTCAGTTATCACTCATACATTATCCTGTTATGAAAACGTTATGTAGAATGGCTTTTCCTTGAACCAGCTCCATTTTTAGTGATGCTTAAAAATATTTCAACAACTTTTCTTTCAAAGATAAATATTGAATGTGTTTGTCTTGCAAAGACAAATAGTACCTTTGATGATGACAAAGCGTCTCTGGAAATGAGCTCTGGAATTTGTCTTCCCAAACTTGCAAGTCTACGCCAGTTAGCAGTACATGAACCAAGCAGGGAGCTTTCAAAGAAGGATGTAGTAGGCTTCCTCAAATACGTCTGCTTGTGTGATTCTCTTAAGGATCTAAGGTAAGTCTGAATACCCGGTGCAACAAGTTTTGTATCTAGAATTTGATTTAATAATGAGTTTGTATTTGATTTAATAATTGCTGGGTGCAACATATACGTAAACTTTAAAATTATTAATATAAATGTTGCAGTGATTAAAAACTAATCCAAATGGTACAAATCCAATTTTAACGGGATACTTGTGCTTCGAGTTAAAAACCCTTTAAGCTCATTTACTGTGTTCAAATGGTAGACTGTGCCTTTATTTGTGTCGTGCATTATTCAGATCACAAACTTTCGTTTTGCTTTGTTTTTACAAAAACCACTTCATCGTATTCTGAATATGATCACTGTTTCTTTGTTACAGAACAACTTCACTATTAAAGTCGTCATCCCATACCGTGGTGTGCAGGGAATTAATAATTTGATCAAGGTCATAAAAGCCTTTTGACTGCCAAAAGAAACTTACGGGTTCAGTGTGACTGGCTAATTAACAAAATTAAGGAAAACACAAACTATTGGGCAATGGAATAAATAATATTAAGTGAATAAAATCAAGATTGAATATCTTAGCAATTTGATGGGCTACAGTAATGGGAGTTAAAACAATGACATCAAAATCCGCAAGAATACCTTCTTTGTAACTTTAGACTTTACCGTTACAGTGACTGTAAGTAAAATCAGTGCTGTATATCAATACATGATCAGTCGTCAGTCAAAATAAAATAGATGCAATGTCTTATTAAATACAACGTGTAAATGTTAAAACATAGAAGTACTACCTCAGTAAAACTTCCACTGCGTTAGGGTGATACATAATTTTGAATGGAGTGTTAATGTCTTCACTCTGCAGAACTGTCACAGATTAGAATAGATCAGTTGCTCTTTAACATAGCAAAAGTTGCATAACTTGTTATTCCGGATGCCAAAGTGGGGCATGGGGGAAATCTTGTGGAATGTTTAGTTTTCTCCGCATTGGACATGATATGTTTATAATTATGCAATCAGAAGACAGGAGATTTGAACCATTCCGTGTTGTACATCATCTGGCGTATCGATTTATAGTTGCCTCTTACGATATTTATGATACTTGAATGAAAAACGTACCAGAGAAACTGTTGTGTTTATTCATAGTTGATGCATTTAACGAATTAAATATTTTTCCCTTTGAGATTTTAGACACCGTTACCCCAATGAAAGCAAATTCCAACTAATCCTAAATAGCACCTTCCTTAATTTTTGAACCAGGATTATAATCACGGATTATCCATTCATTTCTTGGTTAAAGTAACTGGAAAATTAACGTCAAATAAATATTTCTCCGGTTAGATTTAAAACGGGTGAAATTTCTAGTCAAATTCCACACTTTTCTAGTTCCAATAAACAAGTGTGTCTTGGTTACTTAACCAAAATTTTGGTTCAACATTGGTGGCCATCGTACAAGATAAATCTAACCAACGTGTGCTTAAATGAGGTTCAACGGAGTCTCGTGTTGAGTGTGTATCATAAAGTAACGTATTTTTTGTTTTTAAAAACATCCTCGCAAGTACCATTTTGCTTGCTAGACCACTAACACACTGGCACAGATCACTAGATCTGCTGTATTTAGCACTTCCGGAGTAGTACTTACAAGGTTAAAGAATACATCGTTTCAGGTGTATCCCTGAAAAACTTTAAGTAAGAAGGCAAAATGTTGTTTTTGTTATATCCCCAAACAGATTCCAAGCTTGTTTGCTTCCTTTCTTACTTCCTGAGGATCTGGATAGCATAAGGAGTATAATCGGTATGACATCCTTTTTTTGTCTTTGAACCACAGAAGTAGTTTGTCCAGGTGTCACTTTGGGTGTAAAATTCAAACTGTTTTTAGTACTAGAAAAACATTTTTACATCGATTTCCCCATTATTGTGGAATTAAAGACCACCTCAATTTGAAGGACAGAAGTACTATTACTACCTTAGTTGCAGGGTACAGAAGTTTTAGCCTACTTAATTTAAAGGAGAAAATTTAAACCTCTTAAATCGATTTACAACATTTAAAATCTTTGTAGCTATTTTTCGTTTAAACAAAATCATCTCCGATATACAGCAAAATATTGCAAACTCTTGAAAAAATAGTTTATTTGAAAACATGTTGACATATTAAGATAATTTATTACTGGCTTAAACTCCCCCAATTTTTACATATTTAGTAAAAAAAAGTGTTTTGATATGAAAATGGCTGTAACATGTAATGTTAAATTAAATTTAAAAATTCCCCATTGTTTAATGGTTTAATAAACACGATTCCGAAACAGATGCTAACGAAGCATGGAACAAAAGTGCAGTTCTGTAAACAATACCTCAAAACTTCTTTTTTCTTTCTGAATATTTATTGATAATATTGAAAACGTAATATGCCAGTTGTTTTAAGTAGGTGAAGTATTTTAATTAGTTCAGTTTGCATACATTACAAAGCAATTTGTCATTTTTTATATCTTAGTTTTATGGTTAAATGTAAACTTTACTTATCCCGTCTATACAATTTAACCCAACATTATAGAATTGATCTTCTTGTACATACTGTCCTTTTATGTGTTTTAAGATGAAAAACAGATAGACATTCAATGGGAAATTCCTGTACATGAACGCTACTGGTACACCTTGGATATTCAATCTGGAGAATGGCGTGTAAGTGATCATGGTTACATAGTAACATACAACAAAACCCTTTTCCAAAGTTTTCGTCATCGCCATAAACTATTATTTTTACACGGTCGTTATCTGCTTTGTTGTTACCTAGAGATTATTCTGGTGGAATGTCCAGAAATACGCATAAATGTGACTGTCTCTCAATTGCTTTCATTTTATTCCTTATTTAATGGCTAAACTAAAAAATATGAGTTATTTATACCAATATTTTAATTCACCATAGATTGCGCCAGCGTAACTTCTGTCTCTTTAGAGATAAGTCAGAAACCGATATGCGATTTGTTTTATACACGGGAAGAGGTTACTAGTGAGCACAATGTATAAAAATTGAAACTTTTCTAATCACTCTTTGTAACCATTTTATAAAATTTGATGCTAAACTCCCTTGTCAAATTCTTAATCTTCTTTATTAAAGCAATTTTAACTGGTGAAATATATACTTCTTTGTCGTGCATATGGAGAACAAAATCATGTTCTTATTGCCCGCTATCATTAGTACTCGGAAGATGCATTAGGCAAACTATAAGAAAGTTTGGTAACATAATGCACTTAGTGCTAGTATGTTGATTACACTAATTACTTCTTATTCCAGCACAAGAACAACGCAATGAGTCAAGAGAAGTATGACCAAGTGGTAAGTGTAATTAGTCACATATGTTATACCTATATAAAATATGAACATTTGTATGTCACTACCTTGCCGCTCACCCTCAACTTGGAGGTATCAACTGAAAGGATATATTCTTATCCTACATTTTTTTATTCTTAGCCTTTCAAGCTTGAATATTTATAAAATTATTAAGTTTTGTATTTGTGGTAGATCACACTAGTGAGGTGTCCAAGTGAGAGTTCCCTTATTACACACAGTATTAGTGTAAGATGCTGACTAATCATTTCACTAAAAATCTGTCACAATTTCCTCCATAGACTTGGCTTTCCTTCGACAAATTACAACCACTTGTTGTCTTTAATTGACCGAAACTTTTTTGTTTTAGTGTTATAGCTGTTATTTAATAACTGAGCACAAAGGTAAATGTAGATCAGGGTTAAAAACAAAACATTTCCTGAAAACGTTTTTCATGTTATTTTAATCACGTTGAAAAAGTGAGTTTTAATTTTCGTTCTGTTTAATAGGTTCGGTCTTTTGGTTTGTCATTCAGAACAGGGTACGTAAAGTGAGTTTAAGAAACTGTAAACATTTTAATCAATATTCAGCTGATAAATGCCTTGTTTTCCCTGTCTATTTTGCAAAACAAAATTTACACTGTTGTCTAATCTATTGGAAAAGTACCTTAGCAAAGGTCTCATAAGTATCGTAATTGAGATTAGTGATTTGAAAGTAAATTTAATTTGCATACGTCTTCAATTGTTTTAAAATTGATCAGAATTATACAATCTTATATTTCTTTATTGGCCTAATCGCGAAAGAAGCGATGTCGCAGACGATCGAGATGAATACGCAACTATAAACAAACGTTAACCGAACATTTGACTCAACCGAAGTGGTACGTATGATGTAAACTTATCGAAATATAACACGCTTCAAAAATGAGCTACTGTTAGCATTCTTGTTAATTTTGACTTGTGATTACCAAAGTCTTTAAAATTGTACGGGTTTTCAACGTGTTCCTTAAGGAAAATGGATCTTTTCCAAGTTACAATTTATAACATTGAGAACGATGCAAAAGATGAAGTTGAAGTTGCCAAAATCCTTCGGCTATTTTTAAAGTACAAATTTTATTTTTTTATGTAATGTGTGTAATGTCCCTGTTACGTACTTATGAAACACTTGTATATTTGTAACTTGCCTGAACTTTCATCTTGGCACATGTGTAACTGTACTGCTGTCTTTTGCACGATTTATCAAGCAGACGTAAAGATGAGACATGGACAATTTTCCGTAATTGTTTTCAATACCTTAGATATATATTTAATGAGAGCAAGCAATGAAAATGTCATTAAAGAATGAAAAGTGTCGATGGGAATAAGTTTACTGGTTGCATTGTAGTCACTGGAGCAGATATTTTCAGCTAATGGAAAAATGTTCGTGTAAATCTTCTCATAAGAGTACATTTTACACAATGACAGTCCAAAAATTGGGGCACAATAAGCTTTTGAGATAATTTCATTGCCAACGTTCATGCATGTTTTACTTCAGCAATTTTAGCCACGCTCTGCTTCTCAGTTTTCCTTTGATGTCACTGGGGTTGCAACAACTCTATTTATCGGGTCAACGTTATCCAATGTTTTACTTTCAAAATTTTCTGTGATACTCTACATCTACTATTGCTTGCATCTTTCATTGCTTACTTATAGTCGGCAGTTCACACCGATGTTAAGATGGTGATATGAAAGGAAAATGTCAAAACATTTCACCTGACAGGTGTCTCCATAGGGCATGAATATAAGTCTAATTTCGTTACAAGTACCTTCTTTCTAAGTTCTGAAGCACAGTTTATTAGGGTACTAAGTATTTGTCGGGTACTTTTTTTCCCTGCTAATCACTTAAGGTTCCTTCAACTGGAAACCAAAATTTGTACCTGTACGATTCGACGACTAGGTAATTAAAGATCAAAACATAACTTGTTCGTATCGTAAAAAGAATAATTCTATTGAGTTTGACAACTATTTTTCCTTCCTCGCTTATGTTTATCTTCCTTGCTGTGATGCATTCCCTACTCTCGGGACTGTCATTTTTATAAAGATTTTCAAAAGTTATTCCAAACAGTCTTGTGATTTAATTGCAACAGAGATAACTACACTGTGGCAGTTGCAAACTGTTTAGGAGAGAACCATTGTTGAACACATTTTAACACCCCCATAACAAATATTTTATCCCCTTGGGAGTTTTCCCGCCCAACATGTTTGCTAAAGGGTCCCTTGTTGTGTTGCCTCTATCTCCCTCTAGTCTGCCTTTAAACACAAATTATCAATTGAAACTCGTTTCTTCTGAATCACTTTCCTCCTTATCTATTCGGATCCAGATCATATTTGCAATAACAGTAAGCTGACAAGCGATAGTTGCTATGTTCCGAATTGTGCCAATTGTAAAATAACCACGGAACCATTGAAGGTGTTCGGAAATACATTAAAAATTTTCAATATCCCAGACCCCTTTAACCATACTATTCAGTTTATTATAGGCATCGTTATGAGACTGATTTGTTTACAACGTTTAACTCGTTAAGTCAATTAGCCAATCATCAGTCTCTGCCCGAAATGATTAATGATTTTCGTAACTTAAATTGAAAATTGAAAATGTTTAAGAAACTACTTCGTTTACGTTAAAACAGTAAAACCTCGTAGATTATCAAACAACATATACCTTGCTTTTGCTAGATACAAGTATAACCACTAAATTGATAGAGGTGCTACTTGTTCTGATAAAGTGAACAATAGTCGCTGAGGCTAATTAGCATTTATATATTGTTTGTTCTTTAAGAATGAATATTTCACAGTTTTTCCACAAAATTACATACTTAGCCTTCAATGTCCACTATTTTCAGGTTTAACAGAAGACTAGAATGGCTAGCACAACGGTAGGAGATATGGTTTCCCTGCTTGTACTTGTGCAAGGCAATTACTTAAAAAAGACTTGTTGAATTGATGGTGTCGAGGGACACCGCTGTTTCTTACCCTAAGGAAACTTTCTATGTCATCTGGAGACATCAGCAAGTATGGGAGTCAACAGCTAGGAAAAGGGAGGACATATGTCCCTTTTTGAGAAAATGTCGACGGTTTTGGTATAAGGATCAGTCGAACTATCGTTCACGATAATGGACTTTTTACGACAGCTAAGAATATGCTACCTTACATATAACTGTGGTTACCGGGCCAATTCAGCTATCTTGTATTTTGAGGTAGACGTTGTTACCATATATATTAAAGTTTTGGATCTGTCCATAAAGTCACTTGCGTCACAAAAGTAATGCAAGACTGTAGCAGTTTGTTCTTTTAACACACCTAGTAAAGAACGACTGGTTGATGTACATTCTCTGTGAAATCTATTTAAAGAGATACCTGCATTTTAATGTCGCAAACGAACTTTTGTTCCAAAGTCGTATTGTATATCCTTGAGTTAGGGGCTAGGGGTTAATTCATACTTATATTGATTAACTTCAATTTGAATTATGACTCTATAAAAAGTTTATAATTGCATTGAGGCAGCATTAATAGCATGCTTAAGAAAACGACTGTTCCAAGTTCCATCCAAACTAGATATGTCATATGGAAAAACACCACTTATCTATTTAAAGTATTGTCATGTCATATTCATACGGATGATGTTTCATTAAAAAAGGCATTTTTATCCGTCAAAATCAGGCGTGCACATATTTTTGTGGAGAGATCCATTTTACATTATTTCCAGGGTCATGGTACTCCCATAAGATAGTTGTGAAATCAAACACGGTTAGCTGTGATTTCCTGGTATCTTCTAGTACTTAGTATCTTTTTAAACTCACTGAATGCACAGAAACAGTTCACAAAATTACAGTATGGCGTTCTAAACAGGCCACACACATTTTTAATAGCCTTATTTACACTAACGTTCGTTATTGTTATCATGTTGGGATTTGTGGTAGGAGAGAAAGAAAAGTGACCGGATGGCTGGCGTGGGGACTTTGAACAATACGTTCTCTCAGCATGCCCTACGGGTAATGAAACAGGACGGTATACACTTTGTAAGCAAGGCAAACGAAAAATAAAATTTTAAAGACATTATCGTAAGCATATTGCTAAGTTAGTCCCATATCGGCAAATTTGTAAAATTGTGCTGTTTAACGGGAATCAAGGCGTGCCTTGATTGGCCCGTAATGTATTTGAATATTAACGAAGTAAGACATTTTAATGTAGGATTTTATTAAAACTGTTTTCGTATTCTTCAAATGTTAAAACCGATGTTAATGTTTCTGAATCTGAATCCAACAAAGACAAGGTAATCACAGAAGCTTTGTCCTTCCTATTGGTAACTCACATCTATAGCTATTTCTAAGTAAATACATGGTTTTGAAAACATGATGGCATCATCCCTGTTTGCTTCAAGTTTACTGAAGCAAGCAAATATACACTAAGCTTGGACTGAGCTTAGATTTGCTCCTCTTTGCACTCTTTCAATATAAGGAAAACAATTTTCCTACGTTATTTATGTGATATAAATAATGGTAGTATTGCAACAGAAAGGGCCACAGGACTTATCGTGAAAGGTCCTTACACTAAATCTACATCATCAAAGAAACCTAGGCAGGATGACGACGAAATAAAAGAAAAATACGATTTTTCCATTGAACGTGAGATTTACACTTTCAGATATTATTCGAGAAATCTCCCAGCACAATTCTTTTCTTACAAGACGAATTGAGCACTCTTAACAGTTTCAGGCTGACATACTAAACATTATAACCTTTAATAACCATCCTTAGTTTTTCAAACGTTCTTTTTGACAAGAACGTCTTTGAGAGGAGGCTGTGCCTTTTACGCAATTACTGCTTATCTTCTCTCCATATTTACTCCCTATAATAAGGCAGAAGTACTAAATTTCAGAAACAGAAAGGCAATATATAGCTTTATGTACAATATTGAAATTTTGATTCTGAAAAGTGATTAGATGAAGCAAGCACAATGTAACTGATAATCATTTCAAACTTCTATTTGTTACGTGTCATAAAGTCTCATTTATGTGCTTGTTCAACCATATTATTGCCTCATATATTTCTTGTAACAATTGAATAAATCCTCATAGTTAGAAAAGATTGTTGTGTATGTCTTCCTTTTGAAAATTAAATACATTGTATGTATGTATGTATGTATGTATGTATGTATGTATGTATGTATGTATATATACAATATATATATATATATATATATATATATATATCATCACGGTCATATTCTGCTCAGTTGATAAATGCATGACTTGATTCAGTCACTGTGTGGTTTGCTGCATTTGTAATGTCTGTAGAACTGCTATACATTTGCTTAATTTCAAAGTCATTTCTGTTTTGTTTCCTAGTCTGTTCTCAGAAATGCCAATGCGGTGGTCGATTAAATACCCGTGAATGTACTTGTGATTGCGCAGACGGATGGTGGGGAGCAGACTGCTCAAGTAAGTAACGTCGTCATTGGAACATGTCAGACCCGTATATTGCTTTTTCAATAGACCTTTCTCCAAATAGGTTTTACAAAGGATTATGGGATACGGTACGGTTTTGGTGTGCGTTTTGGCCACATTAAAGAGTCATTGACAAAAACGAAGTATAAAAAACTCTGTCCCCTAATCCTTTGCTCTTTGCTATTTGGAAAGGGGTCTTTGGGGGAGGACTCGATGTTATGAAAAGTGGATGTAACAGTATCTAAGAGGGCGCCACCCCTACCCTAAGAAAATTTTGCCAGGTAAATGCATCCTAGATTGCCAGAAACGGCACCTCCTAGGGCTTGGAATTCGCTTCAAAACATTCTTTATTTGGGGATCGATCTCATTTGTTCATTAGAAATTTAAAAGAGGTAAATTAATGAAAAAATGTTTGTTTTCTCAAATCAATGAGGCACTAGTGATCGCAAGAGATTGTTGTTGTGCATGTTTACTTTTGAAAGGCAGTATGTCCAGGCAAATGTGTATATTGCAATGATTATTGTATTCGAAGCTATGTCTGACCAGCCAGTGTTTGATTAGATTTAATACAGAAAAAAGAGTGCACAGAACAGAGCAGAATTTCAGCCGAGAACAAATTTGAGTTTATCTGGATGTTTGAATTTTGAACCAGGTTGCTATATGAGTTGTCTTAAAATAACCTTTGAGTAGGCCTACTTGATCAAAACTGTGTTGGGACTTCCGAAAATTTGTTTAGTGACGAATCTCTGCTTTAGTGTAGAGGTCTCTCTTTCAAACTTTCGGAAGGTGTAGGTTAGTGGTACAAAATGCATGGTGCTATCATTTTCATGGTTTTCAAACATGTTTATGTTCCACATTCTCGTAATTTTTTAAGAAAACAATCTAGAAATCAAGATGATGTTATGAATCCTTAGCAAAGGTGAATGTATTTGAAGCAATGGAACAACGTGATTTTGAATGTCGACTGTAGTTCGACAAGGTTAATTAACTGCTTTATATTCGAGAGTTATCCGGATCAGATATCGGTGAAATCACCTGGAAATTTTCGGGTGGCTCGAAACCTCGCTTGTTGGCAGTTAGCTGTTTGCAGTGATGCTGTTTCTGGTTGTCTGGAGTAGAAAATTGTACCACTCTTACTGCTTTAGCTGTCCAGGCAGCTCGCGTCCTGCAGTGATATAGGACAAGGAGTATATCCATTTTTCTACCTTATGGAAAGTGGCTTAAGAACTGGGGAAACAATTAGACTATCCGTAAGAACTTAAAATGGCGGTGTCGGGAGCAGGTTTGGGAGCGATTAGTGCATCTCTGGCTCGCTGTTAAGTACTAATACAGAAGAGACGCCTAATACCACTCGAATTAACCCAGGATCAGTGTCACTGAAATAAAGCCCTCAAAAACCCAAATACAAAGCTTCCTAGTTCTCGAACGTTTAACCTATTGTAGGTACATAATACACCATATGAACTGTCTCATCTTACCCGAATACATCAAGTGTTTAATTCAGCTTGTAGCGTACTTCCACCTCTCCCACCTCATGCACCAATGTTGTACCGGATATGCCGTTATTTATGGTTATATTTATTTGTAAAAATCGTTGCAAATATTATTGCACAGAGCATAACTGACTACCTAAGATGGTTTTGAAGGGCTTTTGTAAGCTATATGAAGCACCATCAAGACACCACAAGTCTTGAACATTATACTACTCCTTTCCCATACGACGCGGACAATGGATACGGGTGAGGGGGGGGGGGGAGTTGTCGGAATCTCTCGAACCTTGTGTAAGGGCCTTCATGTCCGTTTCCATCTTTAGAGGAACACGCCCACATAGTAACATCCACATAACATCTTTCTTTAAATGTATTATCTTCATACTTGTAAAGCCCTATGCTCCAGGTGGATGCTATCAGGCCGCGGACCGACTTGTCATAATAATTTATATGCTGTTCTTATCTCGTCCGCTAAGGATCTTGATGACGTATCCATGTGTTGCGTTTGTGTGCTCGCGTGTCAAGCGTTTTTGTACAGAATATTTAAATACTGAACGTCACAAAATATTGTTCTCTTGCATAAAATGCAGAGGACACAAATAATCATCTTTTCTTCAAAATGAAATGCTGGCATCACCAAATCATTCACAGATCAACAATTCGAAACTTCACATCACCATCCATTAATAATATTTCGTCGGAGTAATTTTTTCTTAACGTTTAAATTACCGATGCCATCAAATGAATTGTTGATGTTAACAATAACGAGAATCAGTGATACCTGCAGTTCATTTTTTACATCATTACGTCAATTCCTGATGTTATTGGTTGCTTTGTTCATATCGGCAAATGAATTAGTGATATGGCACCTCTGTTCATATCATGATATGGACATAATTAATGCTATCTATGATTAGTTGGTCAGACCAATAATTCATTTGTTGATATCAGAAATTCTTTTCCTAATATCAGCAATTTACTCCTGATGAAAGCAATGATTTGCTAATATCCAAATAATCGTTGATATTTTCCAAGATTTGTTTCTATTAATGAATTGGTGATATCAGCAAATGAATGATTGCTGATATCATTAAATGAATTAACGATGTGAGCAGATAATTTTTGATATTAGCAAATACCTTTTGAAATTAACAATCATTTGATGATATCATCAAATAAATTTATAAAATAATCAAAACATTTGGTGATAACAGCAATTCGCTGATGACATAATTAAATAGATGTGGACATCGTCGAATATCTACATAAAAAGTAGTACTGCTTGATATTGGGTGCATACCCGCCTCTATGATAGTACACCAATGGCGGATATGCCATACACCATTGGCGGATATGGTGTGACCTCGTGCCACCTTTATACTGTGACCATCCAATGGCTACCCTGAAAAATCTGTATTGTCCTTTCATAAATGAAATCTCAAACCATTGACCAAGTTTCTACAGAACATTTCGAATTTAAAGGGAAATATTGCGGTTTTTACAAACAATTTTAGTATTTTTCAAACTAATATTTATAGATGCAGCAGAATGACAGATAATTCAAAGTAAGGCAGTACGGTAGCTTCCTTTTCAAGAAATAAGGCTCTCACCAGCTCACAGGAAGAAACTGGGTATTTTTTGCACAAAAAATAATTTGTTCACCCAAATTTTCCAGAAATCATATGATGCAACATCCTTTACTCTGGAAATACATACTATTTTGAGTAGATAAAGTTATTGCTGGAATTAATTGGTGAGACTGAATGGTTCAATAATGATTAAAGGTATTTTCTTTGTATGTTTCCTTGTCGGTGCATTTTAAACGCATATTTCTCGGTACTTATAAATATTTTTATTCGTTACACAGGGCGATGTGTTGATACTCACGAGTGGTGTAATGCCAATCCTGGTTGGTACGACTCAAGCACTTGCGGATGGGCACCCTACATACCCCCAAACTGCCCTAAGATGTGTGGTCTTTGCAGTAAGTATTTTTTTACTATTTCTTGAAGTTATTTGATAGCGGTTAGGGGATAAAGTTGTAAGGGATTAGGGATATGAGTCTTCGAAAAGCCACATTTAGGATGAGTTTCATGACACACCAGAAAACTTTAACTCTCCCATGCAAGGTGAAACACAGAGTAATCAGGAAGGAAAAGTCTTCCTATAGAACCCTTGTTAAAAAATATAATGGTATATAGCCAATTTTCCTTAAGTTTCAACAATCGAATTGGAATGGGGAAAACAACATAAACTACTCCCAAATGGAGTAACGACCCCTGATGCAACACCGATTTAAACGTGAGCGATTAGTCAGCTCCATACCTCTACATCATGGATCTGTCATGAGTGGCGTCTTTTGAAATGGCTAAAAAAGAGATACACCACATGATTTGAACCAAAATGCCGAGAAGTGGTGAAGCGACTTACTTCATGGTCGCAAGAGAGTGTGCTGCACAAAACTTCATCAAACATCTGTATGGCGATATTTATGATCAAATTAATGATCGTGTAGACAGGCTTCCAAACAGAGTTGAACAACGACTATCATGTATGTATGACCAGGGAGTCGTTACGTAAAAACTCTCTGGTATGAAGGTGTTCACACTTTTAGTTGTATGTTACATCTTTGCAACAAATGTTCAAAACATCTAAGAACATTTCGATCTAAGCTCATCATTACCTCATTACGTATGGTCTTAGTAAGAGAAATCATCGCCTAAACACGTATAGTGCTCGATTACAGGGATATTCGGAAAAAATAAAGAATTCAGAACATTTCAAGTCTGAGGAGTTTGGGGCTACATTATGTGGCACATGAACATTACGCATATGGTACATGGTGTTGTATGATCCAATCGAGAATTTGTGAAACAATGTCATACATTTGCAAGACAATGTTCAAACATACATAAAATATTTTAATGCGCTTATACACAGATCTAAAGGCAATACAAGCATTCATGGACAAATGAATGATCGTGTAGACCGGACTTTTATTTCGTCACGGTCATGTACACACCATGTCGGATCCGCGACCGGAAAGTATCCACCTCGAACATTCTTACCCCGGACAATGTCCTCCTGTACAGGTCCAAACTATGGCAATAACCCCTCATGCAGACAACTTCCCCACCAGAAAATATGGATTTTCCCAGGTCTGGGAGCTTACCAAGGGAAACTTGTCCAGGGAATTGTTCCGGGAAGATGGGGGTGGGGGAGTCCGAGATCGGCGCCGGATCATGCTGTTAACGTTTCTTTAGAGGTTTTTTACCGACTCCACTGTGTTGCGGTTCACTGTCGGACGTTTTGACGGCCAGACGTTCATTGTATTAGTATGGTCCCGCTGCAGAGATGGCCGAAAGAAGGCCTAAGTCAATTTTTGCAAATCCTGTCAAGTCACAACTCATTTGGTTCAGTCAGAAGTCAAGTCAATACTAATCATAAGTGACGTCTTGTCAAGTCACAAGTTTACACAAATCAAGTCACAATTCATTTGGTCCCAACACAAATCAACTGACAAGCTCAGGTAGAAGTGAAGTCACATATTTGTCCAGCTGTTACATGTTATTAGGTTTCAACTTGAATCTGCCTGAGATTTGCATTTTAATCTTAATGGAAGAATAAAGTACCACAACTAACTTGAGCTTTCTTTGCTGGTATACTAGGGTCATCAGGTATTCGCATGGTAGGAGCGCCTTGAGTCGATCGTTGCGTTTTAACAATAGCATAGTGCAGCTTGTGGGGGAGAAATGATTAAAAAAAACCGACAACGCGTATTCTTCAACCAGTAAGATATTTGTCGCGTAATCTTTCTGGTTCAAATGAAAACTTTACTCACTCGTCCAAGTTTTCAAGTGTGTGCGTTAAATGAACTAGGATTTTCGTTTAACTTATCACAAAAGGGGTCCAGAATGTCTTGGGCAAAACCTCCATTCAAAACTGTCTTTTAAAAGTCAGTATTGTCTTTGTTTTTAAAGCATTTATGTAAAAGTTTTCAGTTGCATACCTAGTAGTGATCCCTACGTTCCATCAGACACATTGTGTTGGCTGCTCAATTGTCACTTCAATTCAGTTTTGCTCTTTTTTTCCAAACACAACCAAAATATTACAGAATAAAGAAGATCAGGTCCGTAGCCAGACGAGGTATTGACGATTAAAGGGGGGGGGGCGAAATGGATTCCAGGGGGCGAAAAATATTTCAAGGGCCAAATGTGTAAAAATGTATTTAGCCAATGGCAACTTCAAACTTCTCGGGCGGAAAAAGGCTTCGCCCCCTAGCTACGGGCCTGAAGGAGACACAAGGTAAAGCTTCATCCGGTTTAATTTCATACTTTTTATATTTTTACCTTTAATTGAAGATTCGTTAGGTGATAGGCTTAAGGTGTTCCGAAAATGATTGAATTGTAAATGTTAGTGAAGTACAAATTTCCACTCATAGAACAATAACAGTTGCTATGTTAAGTATACAAATGCATTTTTTTTTAATTTTCAAGTTAAATTTAAAGGGTCGTTCACCGAGTTCATGACTTGCTTTGGTGATAAGTCATTTTTGACAAGTTCAAGTCAAGTCAAAAGTCACAAAAATAGCGACTCGAGTCCATTTCGCATGACTCGAGTCTACAACCCTGTCCTACTGTGTGTGTAAATCCCTTATGTGCCGCTAATGTTCTATGACAATTATGTGAAAATTGCAAAGCTTTGGGGTCACGTGGATAACCTCTACCTACCCTTATCACTTGACGGAAAGTAGAAAATAACTTCAATTTTTAAGCTTAAATTAGTTTAAACCGTCTGAGGTTATAAACTAACCAGTTGTTCCCAACTCAATGTTACAAACAGGACGTCATGAACATAAATGAAAGTATGACTAAATTGTATGATTATATTGTACTAATCTACATATCAGGAAGGAAATCAGTCATTTCAGAACCAGGAAAACCTCACAGTGCACAGTAAATCCTTTATAACGTCACAAAAATTTCCTATGACACTAAATCCGAGTTTTGAAAAACGAATAACTTCCTCGACGACTTTTTTCAACATAACTGGAAAACAATCCATTCAAGTCAAAACAAAATTGTTTGCAATGTGTACCGTATTAGGGAAAAAATAATACATCAGATTATTTTTGTCATTCTGTGGTGTCTCAGTCGAGTTATGAAACAGTACAAAAACAACAGGAATACCAGCATTTTATGCCATATAGTCCTGTTGTATAGGCCTAACCCTCGTGTGTGTGTGGGAGGGGAGTATTACACATACTTTTTCATAAATGGCAACATAAAAGTTGAACATATTAAGCAATTATTCTATATAAAGAATGAAACGCCCTCAGTCCGCGGAATCTAGATCCACGAGGCTCATGAATTGCAATCTCAATTTAGAGACATAAATCCCAATTCTCAGTTATTTCAATCTGCGTATAATAGGTGTAGTCAACAAAATCATTGTTTGGACACAGTCTCGTAAGTTCATCGTTTAAAACTGTTTTAGTGGCTAATACTTAGCTGTGACGCAAAAGGCAGGCATTCTTTGGGGAAAGAGTGTCTCTCTACGTTGGAAATGCACATAAGCGTACGAGGCAGGGTGTCAGGGGCATATGAAAGATTGATAAATTACATTACATAAGTTAATAAAAATTCAGGCAAATTGGTATCAAATTCGATATTCGGGCAAAAACTCACCTCGCCCCCAGAAAAATTAACCCCCGTACGCTATATGGAAATGCATTGGTGTAAGATCTCATAAAATGTGAGTGTTGTCCGGCCGTTGTGTTCCATCATGGGAAGAGATACTGGAACGTTCAGCAAGGGTATACAGGCAGACAGGTGACTTCATCTTATGCTCGAAAATTATTTTAGATTTATAGCTCGATGTTTTAATACTACCAATATTATGTTTCAATTTTTTATGGATCAACAACGCCCTCTCAGCTGTTATAATCTGACAAAATCGACACACTTCTCCTTAAAGATGGAATGCTGTATCCATCGAAAACAAACACAATATGCTTCACTGAAGTTCTGTGAGCCTCATCTCATAGAAATACACAATTCTGTAGCCTATCTGTTTGTGGAAAGCATTAGTGATGATCATGATGGTGTCACTACATTGTGACGTCACTGATCAACACGTTAATAGCATTTGAACATTTATCCCTTTTTGTATTTTCTACTTTTACAGAGGCAAGTGACCAAAGTGTTTCATGTGGTAAGTTGTGTGAAAAGGCAGTTCATATTCCTCAAGTTATATCTGTCCATGGTATGTCTTTACCACAATGACTATAGCAGACTTACACTGTATCAGCACTAGTTAAGCAGTAGCTAGTGGAACGAACGACTTGAGAAAGTCTAGAATCAAACAAAGCACCCAAGAGCTAAATGTCACAAACTTACCAGGGAGTTCGGATAATAACTCCCTGACCTTACCAAAATTATTTTTGCAGTTTTAACCACAGGTAGGGGATAGTGGGAAATTCGCTTCTAAATTCTGCGATAGCAAAGAAAAAAAATTGTTGTAGGATTTCGTTTTTCTCACGAAAACGAAAAAGGGGCTCAACAGGGAAGTGTTACTATTGATATTTCCACCGGGTGGATAACACCGCCTAGATTGACCACAGAATTGTACAGCTCCTATACTGTGTTGATGATGTAAACTTTCATGATGTCCGTTTTAGTAAGGTGCCTCGTACAAAGGCCTATATCTGTGGTGGATTCAAAATGTTTCAGTTTTTGCCGGTTGGTACAAGAGTGATGTTCAGACAAATAACTAATGCATTTTAGTATGTCTTTGAAAAAAAAACACTTAGACCAGTAACGTTTTTCTTCAGTGTCTCTAAAACGCTGGGAAGGGGGGGGGGGATGAGGTGGGGTGAGGTGATTTGGGGTAGAAACAATCCCCGTTTGCACCCACTCAACACATGGTTACATATAACAAATAAACATTTAATTTATGTTCCACTTTAGATACTAATGTCGACGGCGGAGCCGGGGACGATATCTGTAACATAAAATTCAGCTCTTTTGTATACATTGCTGGGAGGCTCTACACTTTTGAGGTAATTAAACTTCTTTCAGGCCCACAGGGTCCATTTGACCTTCCTGTAGTGGAAAAATAAAATACAACATGTGCTACTTTTATGATTAGTAACAAGTAACACGGTATATTGCACCAAATAAAAAAAAATCATAATGTTTGGAACATGTGCATGAAATCGATACATTGGACAACGTGTCCCATGCGTTACTGCAGACTCAATGTTTAGTAACAATGAATAAGCTAGGGCAAGGAGGACACTGGAACAGGCCCTTAGCCAAACAGGGTACGGAAGGGCACAGCTCCTAGAGGGAGAAAAAATTTTCAGGGAGCGAGATGTGTTAAAATGTATTAAGGCAGTGGAAGTCGAAAATTTCCAGGGGCAAAAATTTCCTCGGCACCACCCCCCCTTGCACCACCTTCTTGCAGCGGAAACAAACTTAAGCGACCAATAAGCATCCTTGCAAGATTATTTGATCCCTAAAAAGAGTTTTAATTACTGTGGTCGTTAACCGATCTTAAATAGAACACACAGCTGGTATGTGTCCTCTTCTAAATACAACATGGGAGAGTTGAGGGGATTGGGTAGTGGGAAGCTGTCTGCTTTGAATCAGTGGTTTGGCAACAGTTTAATGTCATTTGAAAGTGGTCGCATGATATATTCATATTTTACTTAAATAGGGTAAACAAGTGTGGCGCTTTCGTGGGGACGGCCGGTTGATCTCGGATCGAGCAGGTGAAAAGGCAAGAAAGTACTTCAAAAAGCTACCTAAGTCACCAGCAGGTGCCTTTGTACTAGCAGACGGTAATGTTGGATTTGTTAAAGGTGAGAGATATGAATTACTATGGTAACGTGGCCTCTTAGTGACATTACTCAATTGCTAATCAATTGGTCAAAACATAAGACGCTGCAAGGTTAATAAAAGGAAACGAATTGTCCCCCTTTCACCATTTTGGTCACCACTGACTGACCAGTATTCTATTTAATCAAATATCAAGCCAAAATTTAAGTTTAAACCTCAGTGAAGGACTTTTATATTTTTGTGCTAAACATTGTAATATATATCTGGGTGAGTTCGCTTTTGTCCAAGGTCTATCCTGTCAATAATAAATCTATGTCTTTTAAAGGGGAAAAAGTACTCGTCCAAAATTTATTTTCCAAAATCTGATAATCTTACAGATTTCTGCTTATTTCGCTTATAAGTATGTATAAGTAAGTATTTATTACGTTTGCGTATAAAACCATTGAATCTTAAAGGTCAACCAAGGAGTTATTTTGCATGAATTTAAAAAATAAGTGACAAAAACATGGCACATGATTGACAGGAGCCATTCCTGAATTAGGATGACGGGGTACACAAATTCATATTGGGGGACTGCATTTTCCCTTTAGATATAAAATGAATCTCATGTATCACTAATTTAATTTTACTGAAATATTGTGCTAAATAGTAAAAAGGGCACGTAAAACAATTCAAACACATTAAAAAGAAGTTATGTTTCCACGTAACACTCCTCTTTGTAAAGCCTTAACAGAAACCATTGTCTTTAAAAGCTCCTGAGGACTTAGATTTGTTCTTCACATCCTTTAAATAAGAATTGATGTTTCATGTCCATTTCACCCAATCCTCACATTATATCATGCAAAATTTTAAGTCTCGAGACTCTTCAACTCTTACCTTATTTCATGTCTCCTCCTTAACCCCAACCTTGTGACAGGATATCATGCATGATATGCATGTCTCGAGACAAGAATGTGACACATTACAAAACAAAATGTGAAGATTTGGTGATTAATTACATGCTAAACTTGAATATTCATTACACTTTCAAATCAATATCAATTTATGTATTTATTTCAGGAAGCAAGATTTATCGCTATGCCGGTAAATCCTTGGTCGATGGTTACCCTAAGACACTTGCGTCTCTCAATTTGCCGAAAAACTTCAAAGCAGCATTTCATCGACCGGAGCAAGGCAGTTCAGGTAAAACCTATTTCATGAAGGGTGAACAAATCTGGAGATTTGACGAGGCCAGGCAGAGATTGGACAATGCCTACCCGAAGAGGATTGCTGACGTATTTCCGGGAGCTAAGAACAACCCAACTGGAGCGTTTGTCAATGACGACGGTACGTCACATTTTTTGTGTCACTCACAAAACATTGTTTTTTTTTTAACTGAGAAAACCATCAAAGTTCTCAGGAGTGAAAGACTATGAAACATATGGGTTTCCAGAAAATATTAAAAGGAGTCGTTCCCACCAACAGTACGGTACACTCTAAAAACAAAAGAGCGACATTCATTAAAAAAGAGTGTGCCCAGATTGCCCAGTGACCACTCCTAGAAAGAGCGAATCTCACTCCAAATAGAGTGATATTTCATTCCATCTGTGTGAACTATTACTCTCTTTGAGTGAATTGTCATTCCACTAAGGGCGAAATTGACTCTCATTAAGGAATGGTCACTGGGTACACTCTTTAGTGAATTTCAATCTTTTGTTTTCAGAGTGTAAGCCTCGGAAGTGACAAAAGTAAACTGTATAGGATGCATATTTAACTTATTTATATAAAGATGTTCTAATGAGAATCGGGGTCATTTGCTCTCCCTCACCTTTTGACGCCTATTTGAATGTTTGTCCACAATTTAAGTAGTTAACTTTTGTGGAGAGTTGCAAATCCTCAGTTTTGACTGCCTCTATCATTTGATAAGACACCAGTGGTTTACAATAATCAGTGGTAGCAAAGTTCTCGAAAACATTGCTATTGTCAAGAATCTGGTGGTTGAAATCCGTACTAATAGAGTTCGGTAAAGGTTGTCTGCATGAATAGCACCACTACTTGACATGTCCCTCCTCTCCACCGACTCCCAAAGGACCTGACATATTAAATCAAAAATAATTTGTCATGTGCAGTGGATATCAATAATTTTTCCAAATATATCAAATCTCCCCCTTTAAAATAGTAGGAGAACCTTTAACGTAACATTTCCATCATTTTTATTTTGCTACAGGAGTTATCCACTTCGTTTACGGGAGAAAATACTACAAGGTTTCCTCAGACAACAGCGTAACTTCTAAAGCGAAAACTTTGACGGCAAAATACAGACTTCCCAGATGTTAGTTTGAAGAACCATAAAGATTAATGCACACATCAAAGGGGTACCTTCGACAGAATCAGTTATCGTCATTAAGTTTATTTCTTTGTAAAACGTCACTTTATATAATAGCTATACACTCTGAAATATGCTGGTTTAATTTAACTCGGATCGTGGTCACATATTAACCAACTGTTTTCTGTTCAAAGTCGAGGACGTCTGTTATAGTTTACCAGGAAAATGTTAATTTTTGACCAGAATGTGAAATTATGGGTGGAGTTGGCTTGGTGGTTGAGTGTACTGCCTTGCAAACTAGAGGTCCCCGGATCAAATCCCGGTGGATCCACTTGGAAATTTTCTGGGGACCAAAATTTTGTCCGTTTCAGGAAGTTGTCCGACTCAGGAAGTTGTGAGCTTTGCTCGGTTCAGCTGTTGAGCAGTGGTGCAGA